>CM052149.1:1968080-2004669 GCA_028455555.1 Augochlorella aurata | reverse complement strand
TATTAAAAGTAGAGGTTGTCAGTGTGTTTAGAAACTAATTCACTTTCACAAATCTCGTATCTTCCGTCTAATCTGATTCTAATATTTTTGGTTCAGCATTCTCGTCTAGTTACCGAGGCATCCACGATAACGAAAATAAGACGTGGACCATAGAAAACATGCTGAGTTTACATTTGTTTACGTTCGTAATACCTGGTTCACACAATTGGAGGTACGCTCGATATTAGTTTAGATAATAGGAGTTCAGCAGAAGTTCACTACAACGGGCATTGTCCAAACTTTCATTCGAATAGATGCAGTTCTACTCTTATGTTAATAAAAATAAGTCTGGAACGAAGACAACACCACTAAACGAGAACGATACCAATCGGGACACGAAGAAGAAAAACATGTACCACAATCGCGCGCTATGCCGGAGACACGACGTATCCGAAGCACGCGCTGGGAGATTCAGGTTTCGCGCGGAACTTTTGCTTGTTATCCTGCGAAAGTGATACAAGCGAAGCCGATAATACAGGAGGCGTTATAAACAGCTCGATTTCTCTGTCCAAAGAAGGGTGCATGGGAATGAGGAGGGCGATATAACTCACGTCCCAACTTGCTCTCAACCCTTCCTCGACGCGACGCCGAAAGTTATCATCCTTCGTGGGCGGAAGGAGCAGACCATCGACGGTTTCTCGGCGCGAGAACGCATCGATTTCCATAAAGATCGCGAGAAGAAGTGTTTGAAAGATGACGGAAGCGCCGACTAGCCGGCTACTTCGCCTCGAAATGGACGAGTCGGTCCGAGGCGACGCGATGCGAAGAAAGGGTGCTGGAATAACCGAGGCTGAAGGGCTCGACCCTGGCGAGGACGGTTTACGAGCAACCGGAGGGCCGAGTCGGTTTATCGAGTCCCGACCGGTGGGGCTATTCAATGAACAGCCGTTTAGACCAGGCGTAGTATTGTCGGACCAGACATCACGGAAATTCGACTTTCACCCTCCCACGCCACCCTCCCTCGCCTCGGTCCACGAACTTCAACGTTACCGAGCGACACGTGGAAATGTCTGGCAGACCACGGCGTCACACCTTTCGTCGAAGTAGATTCTCATGCATCTTTGATGCAAGTCTGTCCTCCTCCACCTGCCGCGCCGCGTGTCCCGACTCGCTGCGTACGTGGCTTGGACATCTAAGAGGTCTCCGTGCAAGGACACTCGAGTTTATGCTGGCGGCGGGTGTCGCCGATAGGGATTCCGTTGATTCCACCGTTTCGCCCGTTTTTACTACTGTTCCGCTTCTTGGGGACAGCATATTTTTGCCAACCGAACTTGATCTGTCCTTCGAACCTTGCTACTCGGACCTGCCGAGCCAGATGTTCGCTACAGTTCTCCGCGAGTTTGCTACGAATTGCGCTTGATATCTTGACTGCGGGTCACCTCGGGTTTCTTTCGCAGCTGCTCTTATCGGAACTGCATTATTTTCCAGTGAATCGACAGGAGACGACAAGCGGAAACGTTTCTCCGCTGTTTTACTGCATCGACGATCAACGAAACATTGCGCAACACTTTGACTGCCGTGCTAACGACCTCTAAATCTCCATAAAATCAAAGTATTTTATTTAACCAAATTAACATTGAAAAGTTGAATCGTATAACATTGTAACTACAATTTCGGCAGGCTTGAGTTTTGTGAAATCAAGTTAGGAATGTGTAATTGGTCGGTATAACAATTAATTCTTAATATATGCGTGACATCGCAGATGAATTTTATGAATATAATTATTCAAGACTGTAACAGATAGCACGATATTTCGAGACTTTATAGCTTCTCTTTCACGACATTTAAATCTCATTTTATAAGAAGATACGATATGTTTAATACGATAAATACAATAAATATAATTATGTACTGGTAGCGAACGCGTTAAGCAATATGCGTTAGTCACTTTTCGAGCTCGGTAGGTTCAGTAGTAATTAATTTCCCTCCGCGACGACTTCTATTATAGTGCACCGTGGAGAAAAGAAATCATAGGACTTCATAATTTCAATAATCGTGAAAGAAAAAGCCCGGGACCGGCAATTCGAGGATCCGGCGTTAACGCTTATCTTCCGTAGGGTTGCAATGTAACACGAAAACGGGCGCTCATGAGCTGCACGTTGAAGATTGCAGTAGAGCGTTGGTCCGCGTAAATTGCTCGTAACGCGTATCTCCTAGGATCTCGCGGGAGATTGCACAGCTGAAGTCCGTTCGAAAGCCGGTATCAATTTTCAAGGAACCGTTTTCGTCCGCGCGTTAACGCGCTCAGCGAAGCACCACGCTTCACCGGCGGCGGCACGGCGATCTTATCGCCAGTTCCCGGTAGTCGCCGGTAATTAGACGCCGCAAATTATTATTCTGGAGCTCGGTCGAAATTTATGGGGGCGTCGCTCGCAGCTCTCGAGCCGATGCCGCATGATAAACTTTCCTCTCGTGGTCGGACGAATTCGCGGCCAACTTGTCCCGCCGAGAGTGCGCCTCCCCTCGTCTTCTTTTTTCCCCTCTGCGGAATCGGAACGCTTCCAGTCGTCGGGAAGATTATTATACGTTACCCGATCGTTAAAAGTCAGCCACTTGGCTATTCTCTCCGGGCCACGAACAATTAGATGGAATTAATTATCTCGGATCTCCTCGGCTTTCCATTCGTCGCGCAATCCCCTTTCGCTGGCCCACATAATAAGACGGGATTCGAACTTCGAACTGGCCGTCGAAGTTCCTTAATCGGACGGAATCAACCTGCCAACAACTTCCGCGCTCAGGCCGCGTTTCATGAGGTGACGGTGCCGAACTCTGTCTTTTGATAGAAGGCTAACGATCCGCGGAAAGTAAGAGTCGGTCATTCAATCTCCCAGAAGAAATATCGCGGGGCCTTTGTGCCTGTTATGCCGGGAATACCTCGAACCTCTTGCTTTGCACCCGCGCTAGATAACTTCTTCTACTTCTAGTACAAGTTCTGGACCCTGCAATTTATTCGGAGGTGCTAAAGATCTCTGACAGTCTCGATGACAGGAACGTAGATACGGTTGCAAGTAGATACCGAACTTAATGCATTTATGACAGAATGAGTACGTGAAATACAGAATTGAGGGAATGTTGACAGAATTTTCAAGTTGTTTATTTTAATCGAGTCAAAACATCTTTATTTTGTGTAAAAATCTGCTGTCTGATAATCATTGATCATATATTCTTGACAAAGAACTTTTGATATCTGAATTCTGTATTATCTATACACGTTGTGCATGCAAATAGATCTAAGACGATTCCACACAGTACATTATTTACTGAACTGTAACTAAGCAACTGTTATATTATTCGAACACTCGTGTTTCCTTGATCAGTGCAGATCATCGAAATTCTTTACATTGAATAACAATCAATATGAACATAATATAGTTATGACTAGACTGTGACTTTTATGCATTCATATAAAAAATAGGTTGAAACACATCCACGTTGTTCAAAACTAATGAAACGATCTATAGAAAATAGTACTTCAATTAAAGTGCGAGATTTTACGCAAGTTCACCTGATAAACTGTCAATCCATAGAACAGTAACTGTAAAAAAGACCGTGTCAAATTGATACGTGGGGCGGACGAGGGTTAACTTAAATTAACTTTAATTTGCCTTATGCTTTTATTTTGCATAAAAATCCACAGTCTAGTCACGACAGACTAAATTGAGAAAAAAAATTGGTCAAATATAAAGGTCAAACGCAACATCCTCTTGATCCCCAACTTTGGATCGCCACTTCCAGGTGGAGACGCGTATCGAATAATTTCCCAAGAACTACTATATTTTTGCGAAAATCGATGCGTCTGGGTATCTCGGAAGTGTGCTTGCGCAAGGAAAAATTAAAATTGCCTACGACGGTGTCTCAGTGCGCGGGGTAAATCAAGACCGCGGAAGCGCGGATACTCGGGCGCGATTTATTTTCAAGCTCGAACCAACCCCTGCCACGGCTCCCGGTTGTCGCCATTCGTTTTCGATGCTCCCCCCTCTCGTCTGCCGCCCGAGCTGAAATTATCATTTAGCCTGCGAGGCTAAAGCACACGTATCCTCGTTTAGTCTGCCGGGAGACAATTTACGACACTTTCCGCGGGCCCGCGCTTAATCCGCGCCTCCAGCCTCTCTCGAGTGGGTTCTCCCGGCTCGACAGTCGGCTCTCTACCAGCTCCCGTCTACCGTTGCCTTGTTGTTTTACAGCCGCGTGTACGTACCTAATATACGAATCGGGCTTAATCCCGGCCGCTAGTTCTGCAACGACGTAACGCGAGATCGCGGATCTCTCTCTCTCTCTCTGCCTCTCCCTCCCTCTCCCTTTCTTTCGCTGCCTACCCTCCTGAAGTTCAAAGATGCGCGAAGACTGATCTTCGTCCGTGAGACAACTCCGAAACGTTGCCTGCCCGCGTGGCTACCGTCGTAAACAAACAGATTCTAACGCAAATTAGCAAGTTCGTTGTAACGAGAAATATTTACAGACTTAAGGGAACGCGCCGGCAACTCCGGGTTTATTCTTCATCGTGATTAAGATTCCGAGTGATGATAGTTGGGGGACGTGTCTGCAGTATCAAGTTTCGTGTGTTCTAACAACGGTACAGCTATCACTGCATATGGCAAATGGAAAATTGGGATGTAGTTGTTGTTTGCGGACTTTCTCGAACAAACAGTGCGCTGTTCAATCAAGTAGATAGCCTCAAAGATCAATTTCTTTCGTAAAACTCAGTTTTTCAGATTTCTATCATTTCTTCTTAAAAAAGATCGTAGATCTTCAATATTGGAATATTCTATGATCCAAATATTTTCTTTGTGCACAAATTAATATAAGACAACCCATATATACTCGATTTCGTGGACAAATCAATAGATATTAAATCATATCGCTCTTTCACATAAATTCACACTTTGACTGCCACGGCGGTCATATATGGGTAACATAATTTTATTAACTTTGAAATCAATTTTTAGTGTAATCTATTAAATAAATCAAAGTAGGTTTGCTTCCACAAGACTCAAAAGTACTACACAAGTATTTTCTATAATAATATAATAATTATATTAACCAAGGTTTTACTCTACTTTGTTTCTGTATCGTCATGCAACGTGCAAAAACGGTGACAGTGTACAAAAATGAATAATAGTAATAAAAAATAATACTGAATAGATAACAATGTAGCACAATCGACAGAAACGATTTACAACACTCGATCTGGTATATTATCCTATCGATTTCAAATCCCGCAGAGATTTGTCCCTCCCCCAATACCATAATCCTGAAGGTAATCCTAAAATTCATAGGTCAAAAAATAGGGCGCACCCTAACTTGCATTCATCGCTGTGCAAACACTGGAACGAGTGCGTACGGCTTTGCGGGTTCTTTTTTCGATCGCCGGCGTCGATTACACGATCTAATTCAGCGAACCCATAATTATGTAAACCATTCCGGGCCGGTTAACGCCAGAAACGAAGCCGTGTCGGCGATCGATGTAATTGAAACGGGCCACAAATCAACGTCGTCTGTCGCGTGTAGCTACACGTGCGGATACGTCGGCCTATAACGCAATTTGTCTGCACGCTGCGCGCCGTGTCCGGCTTAAAGTGTTTTTTTTTCCTGTCAGAAAGTCATCGAAGACCGGAACGCCCTTTATTAAGTGGAGCCCGAAGGGAGTAGGCCGGCCCGTTCCCGAAATTTCCAGCTATTTTTCATCCCCTTTCGAGCCTAACTCTCCGCGAAGGGTGGACGACTCTCGGCCGTTCTCTTTCCGACGAGACGCGCTTACCGCGTGCCGGCTCCTCGGTTTGGCAGTCTCGTCGGGTTATAAATGGCACCTACTTTTCAATCGCTCCCTTTAAGAGTCAATAAGTGTCGACGGATGATGTACAGTTCTATGCGGGACGTAATAAGGAAGACTTCGCGCTACTTCACTGTGGAAGCTCCCAAGACGGACTACGAATTTCTTGCTTTAACTCCTTGCGCTGAGACCGCAAGTCAGACGTGATGATTTCTCCTGAAACGAAACAAAAGTTTCATTTATTTACCGTTCCAGTGCCACAGGTCTTTATTATTACCCAATCGAAAATTGCCAAGCGATGGCGCTTCTGATATTTCGTGTCGAAAAATGCCAAGGAGCGCAATTGCGCTGTTTTGTCTAAGATGCGATAGGCTTTACTTCTTTCAGTTTAGTATTGTGGGGGGTTAGGTTTTTCGCTAATATGATGTCGGAAGGAATGGGCTTCGCAGCCCAGAGCGCTGGCACTTTTGTGCTATTTTATTTTGTTAAGTGCTATTTTACTATTCTGCGAACCATCATAGACTTAATCATGTATCAAAATTTTGTAATAATTTGCAATCACAACTACAGAAATTCTCAAATGCTATAGACACTACAAGGTGTTCGAAAAGTCACTCGCAATCGGGAAATGAGGGGTTTTTGAGGTCATTTGAAGTAACTTTTTCCTTAGCGAAAATTCAATCCACAGCTTTATTTACAAGTTATTTTTGCTAAGGAAAAAGTTACCTTAAATGACCTCAGGAATCTCTCAGTTCACGATTGCGAGTGACTTTTGGAATACTCTGTATATCCATACATATACTACGGATTCAAAATTGAAGCTGGTACAGGACAGTCGGTAATCGAAGCCGGCACTTCGCTCTTTGAACCAAATTAGCAGCAAACACAGCAATTTTTACAGCTGAAGCAACAGCCATCAATCAAGCTATCAAGATCTTCTTAACAAACTCATATTTAAAATCATTATTCTCACAGATTCATTAATTATCTTAACAGCATTATGTACAACATTAAACAACAATATTCCCCCTAAATCGTTTCATAGCTATTCTTTTTAGGCCCCTTATCAGCAACTCGTAAACTTATTTGAATATTTAAATTTCACAATGAAGTGTTACAATTTATTGAGTTAACGAACAATCTGCAGGAAGGTTACAAAATTAATTCTTGTCTTCTCTATTCTTACATTGTGAAATAAATTGTTCTGATTTCGTGCGCCTTTTACGGTCAGTAGCGTGTCAGTAAAAATATTAGAATCGAAATTCTTCAGTGCTAAAAGCGAATATTTAATTCCCATTTCATAAATTCTTCCAAATTCGGAAATATACCATAGAAACTACAGTTTCCTGAATATCGTTAAACACTCTCCGATAGAAGGTTAAACGTATTACCGAGTACTTAACCGCTTCTATCGTTGAAAATCAATTTCCGAGTAGTATCGATCCCCCACTTCGTTTTCACGCCCTTTACACGTCACCGGCAATTTTATTCCGAAGTTCAAAGCGAGGCTCGAAACGGCCGACCGCGGAACCAGCTCTCTGTGGTCGTTCGAACATTTTAAATTCGTTCATCGCCAGGCCGGGCAACGGCTGAATCGTAAATAATCCTTTCGCGGCGTTTTCGCAGCTAACGCGGATGAGCCGGTGCACGCACACACCAGGGCCCCGCAACAATGCCGCATAATAAGCAACATTGAAATTAGGCAGGCCACCAGGGTTTTAATATAAATTCATACGCGGCGCTGCCATGAATTATTCACGGCGTAATTTGGAAAAACAAACGACGAGTAAGCAGTCAGTGTATAGCGCCGGCTGCGATGGAGAGTGCCGGTGGTTTACGGATGCGTGGGAGGAAAGATGAACTATCGCGATGCAAACGGTTTACGCTGCAGTTATAGCGGTTGCGTATTCTGACAAACTAACTGATGAATATATCCGAGCTGCTCGTTAGACTAACGCGCGATGGTCAATTTACCTGAAAACGGGAACGAAACCGTGAAACAAAGTTTCCGTCTAATTAATGTTGTTAACACGTTGGCCATGCGTGCATAATTTCTTCATTGTTCCAACGGTAACTCTTTCCAGACCATTACAATTGAGGACATTGTTTGGTGTCACTCGAATTGAAGTTTAGAGCTCACTTAACCGATTAGCTAACTGTTACTGCACAGTTACTGTGGTTATACTGTATACATGATTCTCTTCATATTTCGTTTAAATACAACAATTCTATATATAATTTGATAAAAATCGATTGAATCTTAAGAAGCAATGATTATTTGCCAACAGTTATTTAGACCGACAGCCTTGATAAAAAACTAACCAAGGCTATTGAAGTCTGTGCGAAGGGCAAACTGCTGAATAATTACCTAGACAATGGATCGCCCTTGCGTCGCTTATTCCCCAGATCCGTCGCCCTTCTCGTCGTTGCCAACGTCGCGTTGCTTGAACGGCATCATCGGCGCGTTGTTATAATCCAGGAAACTCCGTTCCAGCTGTTGCACCGTATTGAGACAACGGGACAGAGACAACGGAAAAAAGAAAGAAGAAGAGCGCAGCTTTAACGACCGATAATAAATCTCACCTGTCGACGACTCGGAAAGGAATCGATGGTCGGTGGGTCCGCGGGGAGGATGTCGCGCGTGTCGACACGAGTGGAGAACGATATTCGAGCGGCGTTACAAGTCATCGGTTCGCAGACGCCCTTTGAAGAAAAGGGCTCGACACGCTCGCCCGTCTGAGAGACGGGCAAATTGCATCCCCGAGTTACCCGCGTATACGTATACGCGGCCAGGTCTTTTCGTCGGCAAACACGAAAGTGCACTCTCGCGAGTTGGGAACTCGCAAAATACCATTAGGAGCGCTGCTTGTCCCGTTTATTAAGAGTTATGATCGTACGAGACACTTATTAGCTTTCGCGTGCTGCGAAGCCGGTGCGCGGCATCGATGTCTCGCTACTAATGCCGCGTTCTTGAACCCTGACACGTGTTTCGTTCGAAACACTATAGCCTCTCGTGTCGAATAATTAGCCAAAATTGGAAATGACCAAACAAATCGGGCGTAATTGTTTTATGCGATTACGTTCTGATGACTGTCGGCGATGCTCCATTGTCGAAAGGAACGCTCGAGCTGCTGACAAACGTACAATAGTATTAAGGGTTAATTATTTATCTCCTCGCCATATTGATTTTAGTTACAATAGCGGGTTTTATGCATTCATGACAAAAATGGATAGCTGTAATTTTAAAGAAACGAAAGCGGAGTGAACGTAACGACTAAACATGTCAGAACATGTTGGCATGAAATTTACTAAGCATCCCCTTAATTTGGTTATTCTTTTTTATCTAGGGAAACACTCATTTTTGCAACAACAAAAACAAAAGCATAACTTATCAGTCTTGCTTTAACACTGAATGTAACTATGTCAATCTTATCACTGTTATTATTTATGAGTGCGTGTGTTCCTTAAAACGTGCATGATTGTACACAATTGATAAATATAATTGACAAATACGCTAGTTTTAATGAAAAATTACTCGGTGTCCCCGAGGACAAATGTCAAGGCCAAGGTCATCGGAAGTCACCCTTAAAGCCAAGTTTACCGTACATTTATGTAGAAATTATCTTCGGAGTGAAATAACGTGGTTAGGAACACGACTTTTATTCACCTGGAGGGTTGGGTCCGGATCCCGGCCACTTTTGGCAGTTTAACGAGACAGTTGCTCGAACGTTGATCTACGTTTAGATATTTTTCTCATCAAGCTGGGACCTCGGCAACCGCTTAGGATACCGTTGGGCGGATACGTGGCGGGACGTTAGGGGGTTCTGGCCGCGGAGTAACGCGGGAAGGACATATTTTTCTTGAAATTTGTCGCGGCTATCTGGCCAGCGGGATCTACCCTCGTGTATAATTCCCAGCCGCAGAAGCTGCAAATCTCGAGTCCTCTATCTCCCCGACAGAGTCCCTTGCCCCGCTGGCCGTTCAGCCGCCCCGACACGCCCTCCCCCGAGGCTGATATAAACGTTTAAGATTTCTGCGTTTACGCGCGCGGAGAGACGGATTCCGGCGACAATAAACGCGAGCTAAACACGCTCTTCGGTCCCCCGCAGGATCCGCGTGGCGCGGCCATAGTGTTTTCCGTGTACGGGGCCCCCTTGTCGTCGCGCGTTAAACGCATTTGTATTCCCATATTTTCTGCGACACGGTTAACCCGCTCGTAAGCCTAACATTCGGAGCTCCCTCGCCCTCTTATGCCGCGTTCACACCGGAGAGAACAATTCGCGAGCCGATTGCCAACGAACGCATCAGCGTGTACACACTGGAGCTAGCGAACAGCTACAAGCTTGTTCAATTTGAATTCGTGGGCAGTTAGGAATGCGTTGAATTGTTAGAAACGCGTTCAAATACGCTCCGAGCTCGCGAACAGTCTCTTGGATGTACCGTTTCCCGAACGAACAGTGTTCGCGAAAGTGTTCACATTGTCAGCGAGCACTGCTCGCGAGCTGTTCGCGAACAGCAGTGTGGACGCGGCATTATGCGCACGGTATTAGACGGACCTATAGTGCGCGGCGTCTCCGCGGAAATTTACGGGGCCAGTTCATGGCCCCGGATGAATTATGCGCACTCGCGATATTGGGGCGAGAGGTTATGAAGCTGGTATCGTAAGGGGAATATTTATAAACGTACTTCTTCAACCCTCAGACGGCGGGCCATTTTCAGGATTATACAATCGACGATCAGCTTTATTCATCAATTTCTTCAAACATATTTTTGAACATACTTCATGTAGACTTATCAGTGTTTCTGTCGTTCCTAGTAAAATATCCATTTATATAACGTTCAACTAATCGCGTATGTGAATTATACGTCTTATCGGTCTCCAAAACAAGCTATAACAAATTTGGCCATCACTAGAAGGTTAATTAATTTGCGGAAAATTGACTAATCTATAGACGATATGTATACGCTGGGTTAAACTGTCCCCGTAACAGTAGTCCGAGGGTCAATGCTGCTTCCAAAAGCCGGTCTCTTTTGTATGCACAGCTGCTCAAAGTATGCGGACGCATTCTTAATTACAGTTGTCTGGAAAAATTTAGGCGATTTAAATGTTTTAATAATTATTATTATTTATTTTGCCCGCTGCTAACATACTCGCTAAAAATGTCCCAAATGTTTTGTCGGGGTAGATATACAACAATTGTTCCTCAGCTTGTAAACAAAAATGGACAATTTTGGAAGAGGAGATGCGATTATTCGAGCCTCGCGACTCTTTTTCATAGTCGCCTAGTGTCAACAATTATAAAAACGAATCGCCGAGTTCGAATAATCCTATCTCCTCTTCCTAAATCGTCTATTTTTGTTCACAAGTCAACGATCTTGGTGTTTTATTTGAGTATCGTGGCGTTATATTTTTTATTTCTGTAGTCAGTTAACGTCGATGTAGTCATTAAGTAAGGAAACTTTGAAATTAGTATGCATGTGGAATGTATAATGAGCACGAATTTGAATTTTTTCAAATGATTAGGAATCTTAGAGATTTCAGGAACGACTAAAGTTAGCAATAGAATATCTTTCCTATTTATCTAGAGAAAGACAGACTGCAAGTAGATTTCCGGTAGCTGAAACATTAAAAGCGTTCCGCATTAATAAACTGTTTCATAATGTTATCAATTTTATCCATTAATATACACAATTTCTGCAGCAATATAAATCCCTCTGAGATGATTAGAATATTTGAAAGGTAAACTATTGATAGACTTCCAGTAACGGAACCATTAAAAATGCTGTGCAATTTACCGATATCCGTTCCAAGATAACTGTCACGTTGAATATTCATTTAATTCGTAACCAGATTTACTGACGATCTTAAAATACGTTCTCTTTCCGATGCGATATGGAATCTTATTAGAAGCAAGTTACAGTTTAGATTCTATAGCAATGTGTGATATGAGTAATTGCAGTACACGGCGGAATGATAAGGTTAATCTCGTATCCATAAAGAAATGCGGGTGGTGAAAAGCGGAATTAGACCGCGACGTTTATAAAATCATTTTTCCCCTGTCTTGTTTATATTTCCCCAGCATCGGCCGGGGTAAGATAATTAAATAGCGTACTTTATGAACCAGGAAGAAACGCACTACTGTTTAAGTCGCCGACCCCGGCGGCACACGCAATAAAACAACACGCGAAACTAGGATCAACTATCGATTCTCAGGACTCTGTTCCGCGGCGGTTAGTCGTGCGATCCATCGGCTTCAATCTCTCCCCGTATCACCGCGACATCGTCCTCGCGAAATTACGTGCAAGCAACACGGCTCGCAGAATCTAAATCTAAATCTACGAAGTCGTTAGCGGTCGCCGGAGAGTCCCGAGAGTGCGCCAAATATTTTCTCGTAACGGCGAGGATCAGTCAGCTGTAGTTCTGCGGACAAAGTATCTCGACGCGTGACGGAAATTAACTAATCGCGGCAGGGCTGTCGTTAGGGAGGACCCACGGAAATTTCGTAACTTCCAGGCGATGTTGATATTCGTTATCGTTAATCCGTAGACACGGACATATTAGATCGTCCCAGAAGTCCTGATTCTTGTCGCATTTAGTACGCAGATCGCATTTTAATCCGGATTTCGTCGTGGATTTTTCAGTAATCTGTGCAATCGCTTTGATAATTCTGAATTCGTTTAACGGGTGATCGCGCTCTTTAACCAATTGCATTCAAAAGTGCTCGTAATTATGGTACCTTCACAAGGTGTTGTATAGGCTTTATCGATAGAATTTTTTATCCAGTTAAATGGTCCAATTATTTTCAATAACGGTTCCACCGTTTTATATTTCTTTAAAACGAATAAATCTGTTCGAACTTCCGATAGGAGATGTTATGTTTAAAAATTGAGGTTATGTCACAAAGACACTGTTTGTACTTACACTTTTAGAATCTTTGAAATTTCCGGATTGTTTAACCTTCCGCGCACCATGCGTGCTGAAATTAACCCTAGCAGTTTTAAAACTTCGTTAAAAAGCACTCGCGAACGGGTTTTTATTAATAATAAATTGTTTACTTCTGAAACAACAACGTCTGTTTCAACTTATATCTTCATTGAAATTAAATGTATTGAAATAAAATGTCGGTGAAATGCAGTGTCGCTGAAATCGTGTCGATGAAAATATTGTCGGTGATTTCAAGGTAACCCTAACTTTCCTCGTATTCTATGCACCTGAAGGACCGTGCGCGATGTTTCACGCAGTCTTCGTTAAGTTAGCATACTGGTCAAACTGATCTGAAGCATCCGCGACAATCTGGCCCGTCATCCATCGGTAACACGCTTCGCTGAGACAGCTCTAGCCCACGCAGGTGAAATCAGGAAGATTAGTATATAACTGATGTCACGGGGTTGGACGGCGGGGCCGATGGTTCGCCGTTCGCACCCGACAAAGCACCCAAGGGCTCGGTCTGCAGAGACTGTGTGGTACGCAAGCTCGGATAAAGTCACGCGCGCAATTTAAGGGCGGATTCCGTGCGGGAAACGCCGTTTAGACGATCGTCACGAGCTGCCGTTTCCGTGCGTAGCTGCCGTCCCATTTTTTCCCCGCATGTCCCTAAATCACGGCCAGAGACTGTCGCGTGAGACGCAGCTTGGTTGCCTTGCCTGGCCTGGCCCGATTGTCTCCGGGATTATTCAATTTTTAAGATAAACTCGATCTCAGCACGTTCTACACCCTGTGAATTACGCTGCAGTCACGCTGAGTTTGATCAAGGGATTGCGTGAGTACGTGTAGCTAGCTGAATGTGCCGCCGAGTGTTTTATGCAATTTGACAGCAGCTCGGAGCTCTGCTTAGAGTTAAGACACAAAAAATACAAAAGATTCATGAATAATTTAGTGTGCTCGTGGGACTATATTGGGGCTGTGCTGGTTATGCACGTCGTTCATTCAAGGTGTTATTTTTTCAAGAACTTTTGATTTCTTTCAAAGAAATTATTCTTTTTCTTCCAAGAAATTATTACGATCAAAAAAGTTCTTATCGCTACAACTGCGAAGAAAATGAGTGGTACGACAAGGGGTTGAGAATGTACCGTGCAAACTCGTTAAAAGTTAATGAGGAAATTCTCTTTCGGTTCTAAATGGAATAATAGTGGAAAACAAACTCTAACCATTGTTTATATTATTTACAATTTATATACATTTGTTCGATTACACAAGCAAATGGTTTGGAGTAACTTTCCACGCGTTTGTATTATCAAATGTTCAACAATCACTTCCCCAATAATGCCAATCGTACCGAATGGCTGTCATTCGCGGGTAAACATTAAGTCAATGTCGCTGAAGCGAGTGTCGATGTAAACATTTTTCACCATGTTTTCTAATCAATATTAATAAATAAAGACATTCTCGGTGATACGATTGTGGAATCGTTCACCAAGCGAAAATTGGTCTGCCAGCCCGGCATCCTATTAGCGAACTCCTTCTGACAGCAATTAGAAAATTCTGTAATATTAATCTCGACTACAATCAGGTTTCTTTGAAGAAAGTCATGCTTCTCTTTCATTAATCCTGTTGAGCGCAAGAACTTCTTTTGACCGCTCGAAAATGCACATCTACCCGCCCCGTCTGTGGTCGTCCTTATCTCTTTATAAAGATCAGGCTCCGCGAGACTGAAACGAATTAGATTACAAGAGTATAGACACCGAGAGCGCGGCGAGTAAATCGCCGAGAAGATTCGATCTGTGGCAGTTTCGGGGGGACGCGACCCCAAGTAAGAGGCCATCGAGGGGGCACAAATTTCTGGCTCATCCCCCGTATGCAGCCGACCCCAATCTGGGTCAGTGGAGTCAAGGTCGTTTCTTTAATTCGCCGATTCCCTATTCAAAGTAACCCCTTATCGTTCCGGGGGGTGAGGGGGCGATATGGAAGATGCGCGAGGAGACTGAGAGACCGTTGGCAAAGAAGCCAGACCCCGGTCGACGATCCCCCATGAAACCGTACATATTTAACGTGACCCTACGTGAATAATCGATGGACAAAGGCGCTAGCCATTTGTACTTCTCCGGTCGCTAACTGCGCCCTCTTCAAACATTCACGCGGCCCGCCAAGGCGTTTCTTTCGCCCGGCCCCCGATGGAACTCTCCGAAGGCTTTTCCCGTGCACGCCAACTGGAAAACAAGGGAACGCTTCGCAGCAGTTTTTATTGGTACTCGCCGATCTCCTACAGAAACGGCCCTCTCCTGTTTTTCCATTTCCTCTTGTCTTCCTTCCTTCGCCCGATGAGAAATTGCAGCGGTCCGTCATCAAATTTTCAAACGGAATTTTCACTTCGATACGCCTTCCGAGGCCCTTGCGATTCAACGAAATTAGACGGTACACTCGAATTCTTATACATAATTATCGCGCACAGCTTCTCTCAGTTGTTAGAAATGTTCGGAAATTGCAGCCTCTGCAAGAATGTAGGCTTTCATTCGTCGAATTAGTGATTGTCGAACACTTCCAAATACTCCAACTGTACTGAAAATAATAGTGAACGCATTTGGATTACATACTCGAAATTGATCTTCTGTTTCTATCGTGTTCCTATAAACCAACGCTTACATATTTTCAATAAAATATTTTCGGACACAGGTTTAAACTCTGTTTAACCAGAGTAACACATAGTATAAGTATGATGACAATCTCTTCGAACACGCTGTATTATTATTAAATTGGCCAATGTGTACTCAACCGTGCCAAAAGACGATTTCAGTCACCTCTCAAATTTGCATACGAATCACCAGCCCTGATTGACTTTACCATTGAAATACGATGGCAGCGGACGGTGTTTGTTTACAATTTCTAGCAAACAACTCGACTAAAAATCCAATCGTTCGCACGGCACCGAGAAGTGTCAACCGTCAGATACATTCTATTTGCGTGAAAAATTGATTACTCGAGTTCCTTTGTGGGGCTCCGTTTCGTTTAACCGGCAGGCCAGACAGAAAAAATCCGAGCCGGTATAAAACCTGGATTACGGATCAAACGAATCACGGGGGCCGGCTGCGATAGCGTAATAAATCGGTCGTGCTCCAGAGGAGGGTCCCGTTTGCTCTCGCGAAATTTCAGCCTGAAGAAAAGGAGCTCGCGATTGAATCGTCGCGATACTTCCTCGGGGGCGGCTCTCTTTCTTCTCCTGCAGTGTAGATCGACTCGCTCGATGGAGCTCATGAATAAAATCGTAATTTTTCAGATTACTTTCGCAACTGATTCTCGCCTCGAGAGAGAGAGAGAGAGAGAGAGAGAGAGAGAGAGCGAGAGAGAGAGAGAGAGAGAGAGGGGGGGAGGCGATCGGCCCGATAACGGTTCGGGACGGAAGTCGTCTCTGCTGATACGTGCCTCTGCCTGACACACGTTTTCGGCTTGCCATTTTTCAAGGAATTCCCCGAGCGCTCCAACCGGCCGAGACCGTCTTTCGAGGCGTGTAAGCAGCCCGGCCGTGTATCGAGCGGATCTAACGATCTGTCTCGAGCTTGTCGCGCGAGTAAACAGCTCCGGCTAATGAAAACAAAACAAGCTCGCGGAGTTGATGCTCGCGTCTCTTCGTAGGAATCGCGCGAGGCCGCCGCTCAAAACTCTGAACGCTCTCCCGCAGACCCAGAATTTCAGCGCCCCGAGCAGCTCGCGAAATTAATAATGCTGCGAAATTAATGAAAGTTTCGCCGAGGAAAAATGCTTCGTCAGCGAGCAATCGTTTCCGCCGGATGCACCCGAGGGAAAAAGCTTGAAATTTGTCTGCGGACCGTTCAAACTACGGTTCACGGGGCAGTTCGGTCTAAAACGAGACATTTTGGTTTGTCTTCGTGAGCGTATTATCGCGGGACCGCAGAAACTTTCAGCGTGCGTACAACCGTGCGATGTCCACAAAGTTGCGCGTGTTCGTCCGAAGCGGATGTCCGAATTGAATTTATTGTCGCCTGGCGAAACTTGGACGAATTTTATCGGACTAGTTTGAAGAAATTCGAATTTACTAGCAGCTTCTTGAAACTAAATTGTACAATTTTAAAGTTTGAAGTTTGAATAATATGGTAATAAAGTAATATAAGTAATATAATATAGTAATAACATAGTAATAAAGGAGAAACAAAAATGTAAAACAATATATCCATAGGAACTTATAAATGAAATAAATTTGCAACAAAATAATGGACGCTCATATTAGTTGCAAGCTTGTGTAAATTATCTAAGCTGTAATAATCTTACTAAAGTGTAATAGTTAACTTAGTCAAAGTGTCGAACGTGCTCTTTATCGATTCGTACAATAAATCATTTTGTACATGATTCGCCCTCGATGGAGCTGATTACAGGTAAGAGTATTTAAATAATTAATGATTCTGATATAGGAATACCAGATAATCGAAGTTCTACTGCATAATATCTAATATACTTTAGTAAGATTAGATAATTTAGACAAGTCTGTAACTACTATGACCATCCATTATTTCGTTATAAATTTATTTCATTTATAAGTTTCTCTTGATATATATATTTTTGGAAATATTTGGCGAGCCTACAACGAATCCAAGGGTTTTAAAGGCTGCACTACTTATTAAAGGTCCGTTGAGTAGTAGTAACTTGTTACATGTGTACTACGCTGCATATACAATTCACAGAACAGGACAAAGGACAAAGCTAATAATAACGATGCTAATTTTCTCCGCTTTGTAATGACATACTCGAAATCGATTGCCTGTAAAGCTGAGTACTGGCAAAACAATTTTCGAGACAAGTAGACGAGTAGACCGCGGTGTTCCTCGCATCTCCGAGATGCACCGCTCGTGTGATCAATTCATAGTGTAAATGCTACTTCAGGTAGGATCTATTATATTGTGCTCGGCTTTAGAACCGGGGAATTGAACGGTATAGTGAGCGAACGCTAATGAAAGGACATTCGCCGGAGATTCTGTGGGAGGGATGTTGTAACCAAGCAACTTTGCTTGCCGCTTTGTTGATAATGGACGACGGTACTTGCTTTGTTATGATTAATTCCGAAGGAACGAGGGCTGGCTAGGGTATAAATTGCAAATTCATGAGAGGCATTAAAATTATTCTCAATAAGCTCGAACCGTGAAGATGGTTTCCTTGGTCTCGTGCCCTTGGCAACATAAAGATGCAATCTGTGAGCGAAAAACGCGATGCATGGCTCTTCTCAAGATTCTGCTCGAATAATTTGAAAAAAATCGACGAATACGCTAATGCTTAATTCAGAGATCAACTTCAATATCACACGATGTTCCTTGGAAGAATTAAAATGGTAGTAGCTTGATGCTTTCCTGCCGAGAACGAAGAACTGCGTCGCGAGGAGTGCTGAAAAGTGAGGTTTCATTTAGGAAAGGGTCGAATAACTTGGGTCAAACTATTTGCTCCCCGGGACCATTCATCTTTTGCTCGGAAAATTTAGCCGGTATCATCAGCAGGCTGTACGAAGTTTCAATGCAGCAGCGGAACAAGGTGCATGTCGCTGCAGTTTCAGCGTAATAATCCATCAGCCGAGCGTATTCCGTGCACGGCGCGCCGCACGAAGACATCCCAGAGGCGTCCTGTCTTTTCCTACTGGCTCGTAATTCGAACGCGGCGCATCGGCGTTATTTGCAAGTACACAGAACCGAAATTACCATTTTCACGTGTGCCAGGTGCGCGTGGGGGCAGCCTCTTGCGGTCTTCTTCCTCGCGGCGATTTTCTGGTCTCCCCGCCAGGCCTCGGTATCTTCTACATTGATATTAATGTTGCCCTTCCCGCCCCCTCACTCTGGATTAATATTAATCGTCGTACGTGGCCATGTTGCATAGCTCCGGACGTGTACCCCAGGAGATCTGCTGCTCCCGAAAACATTCATTCTCGCTGCCCCTTTTCGCGGCGAATGCCTCCTCCAGCTCGGGCCGAGCCGGGCCAGCGTGTTCAATGTCCTTGAAAACTCGAGTCGACGTTTTCCAGCGGGAGAAAGGGTTGGAGGACCAGGTCTAACCCCTGTAGGCCGCGGAACTTGTTTTAAGAAGTCCCTGTTGCAATACTAACACGCCACTGCCGCCCGGTTGCTTGCGGAAGTTTACGAGCCGGGAAATTAACGGCTCGCCTGCGTTGCGTATAAATTTATAGGTATACCGGTGTAAATTTCATCGAGGTGCCCAGCTACCGTCGATACAGACCGCCCGTTAAAAGGCTGCGCCAGATTTTATTTTACTTTTCGGTTAACGAGTTTTGATCGGGCGATGTCGGATTTAAAAATTGTATGAAATAAAATCGTTCGTATTAATAAAAAGTTTACGAAATAAAATCGTTCATGTTATGAAAAGTTTATAATATGAAATAAATCGTTATATTGAAATCCGAAAAATATGTTTTCGAAAAACATTTTTGTTTGTACGCTCATCGATAACGACAGGTTTTTTATTTTTCTATTTTTATTCGCTAATAATGTGCCGAATTTTAAATACGGTTGAAGCCTCTATTGTTAAATTTGGTAAAAATGTCCCACATTGTTTTTTTTTGGAAAAATGATATTATGTTGAGAAGAGTGAAATAAAGAATTAATTCAATATACTTGGAAGTGAGATATCGATTTCTGTTAATGGAAATGACGTTCTAGAATGTTTAAATTGTATCCCCAATTACATGATAGTAGCAACATTTCCGATTGTGGTATTGCAATTTTTTCACGGGTTTAATCAATTTTGATGAAGAGAGAGAAACACTAGATGTATATTACAGACGGCTTTTAACAATGAATATCAGTTCTGTTATTCGACGAAACAGACTTGCTTTATTTAAATCCGACAATTACTTTTTGTATAAATTACTGGTCAATATGTTCGCAATTAGCAGTAAAAAGTATCAATATATTCACGAACTGGTGTAAAAGCCATTCAACTCATTAATCTCACCTTTAATCGCATTGTTCTTCACTGCAACGAGCCCTCGTTAACACGCTGCCGATGATTAGCAGTGTAATTAAAATGGAAAATTATTGTACCGCCGGATCGATTTAATTTGTCTATTAAACACGGATTGAATTCAAGCACGATCGCATCACCCGTAACTTTATTTTCTCATTTGCAGAAACGATTTTAATTATTCGCAATTAATACTTGTACGTCGCTTGTTTATGCAGCGAGTCGATTTCGTGCGAGATGAATATTTTACGTGGGAGTTAAACAAATACTAAATGAAGCGTAGTTGCACGATTATTATTTCTGGCATCGAGGTATTAAATGTTATTCGAGATAAAGATAACTTCACGGTCATTTTACAGGAAGAATTTCTTGAAGAGAATCGAGGAAAACAAAAGATTTAGACAATAAAATTAAAATCAATGGAAGTTCAATTTCCTAGTTATCGACAAAGGAATTAAGAAGTTCGAATGATTTTTTTGAAGTTCGCCTTCGGAAGTAGCTCAACTGAAAACATTTGCATATCACTTCATATTCATGAAGACATAATGAAGTCGTTTCAAGTCTCATTATAGAGTCTCCAAGCAAGTTCAAGTTTTCAAGAACTAGTCGACGATTGCAAAAATTGCTTGCGGACTTATTAAGAACCGCATTCGTTAGCTGAAAAGAAAAATATGAAATCTAGATTAAAAAACTTTAAATCCCCGTCTCGCTGAACCCTCGTAGTCAGATTTGACCTAAATACTATAAAATGTCCGCGGTGCACATATTATACTCCCGGAACAATAATTTCTTTCGATCGCGGATCAGATTAATCCCCCTTATTCAAAGTAAATTGAATCCAACGTATCGGCTAAGGCTGGTTTCCGCTTCAAACATTCTCATTATAGCAAAACAGAACGCAACGAGATGCGAATGTCGGATACGATCTGTATTGTACTAAATTCCGCGGAATGAATTCGCGAAACTGGAAGCTGCTGCAACAGCAAAAAAATCTGCGAAAAGATTTCGCAGTCGATTGCGACAGCCTGACCTTAATCCTCGGCGTTCGACTGCTCGATCCGCAACGGGCTCGTCGTCTAGGGGCCGTTTATGTCGGCAGTTCGCTATTAATTAACGACATCGGTGGGCGCAGCACGCACCATTCAGCGGAACCTCGGCGAATATGAGACCGGTGTGAAAACCAGATAAAACAAAACCGACGGAAGATAAAAAACTCGGCGAAACTCGGCGTGTTTTCTGCGGCGCGTCGCGAAGCCGCGTCGATTGTGAGCGGTAACCGAGTTACCTGGGCCGGGAACGCATGCCTCGCGAGCTGCATCAGCCCCGCTGCATTTTGCTGCATTTTTCTCGGTGTCAGGCCGCCGGTGACGTCGCGCCGAAGAAACAACCGGACGAATTAGCTCGTCAATTTGCTCGCGCTCGGTTACGAAACGGATTAACGACGCCGCGGTTTAGTAGCTGCCGCCCGGCCCGCTAAGCGAATGAAACGCGGCCGTAATTGCGTCGTAATTAAACCATTAGCGACGGCCGACAAAAAGAATAGGGAATGCGGGCCGGAATCAAAACGCGGGGGAACGGGACGAGCGGCGGTACCGACGAAACGGGTGGAAGCGGCAGGGAGCGAAAGTCGGCCTATCCCGGTCGCATCAGACAGATGCATCGGGTCGGTGCATACGAAATGTCCGATTCCGTAATGAAGTGATCGATAACGATTAACTGGAAACTTTAGTTCGGTCTCATACCCGGCAATCGCGCGACACACTGCACGAAAATTCCGCGACAGTGATTGATCGCTTGAAAACTGCATTGTTCGTAAACAGGAAACAGAGTTTCATCTGTTGCGATTCTTGAGAAAAATTCTTTAACGAAAACTGAATTGTTAATGTTAGACAATTATTATAGGAAACGATTTTATTATTAGTATTTAAGTATATTTAAGCAATAATGACTTTTTAAAAATTTGTGCTGTTAGCGTTATCTCGTGTTCGAAGTTTGGCGCTGATGATTAGACTGCGGATTCTATTCACTCATAATCAAAATGATCAGAAAAAACACTGTAAACACATTAGACAGATTTCAGAATGTTCCTGCACTTTGCTAAATTTATTAGAATTATTAACTAAATAAATATGGTTTTACTTAACTTAATACTATTTACTTGGAACATTTTCATTTCAATAACGCATTGAGAGAGTCTTAAACTGTTGCAAAAGTAATTTCAGATGTATGGAAAACCGAAATTACTTTTGCAACAACCCAATAATATCTGCATTGAATTAATAACGTACATTGTGATTAAATCTTCTCGTAAGCGTCTTCGATTCTCTAGAGAAAATCTGTCATTAAGGATTCGAATAAAATTAACGAAGATCCAGCATTTATTTATGTCTAACAATAAAAAGGTTTGGTGAAATTTTAATCACAGCTGAATTTACATAAATCCAACTGCACACAGCAGTTAGATTCTAGCTCTCAACGACTGCTAAATCCGCTTTCGCGGAAATCATTGAACAATGGTGGCTTCTGAATGGATCGAATCGTAAAATTCACGATTCCCATGCCCCTACTTCCGAGTTGAAGCCAAGGGAGAATTCTCGAGGATTAGAGAGGTTGCATAGCAGAGTTCTCCAGATCTCATCCAAGTACCTTCCGAGTCTAATTGAAAAAGATCGGTCATCTTCGGTGAACGTCGGCTAGTTCGCATATACGCGCTACGACCGGGGATTAATTCTCGACAACATGGCGAATGATAAAAACACGAAACGGGGCCGATCGTTAGGTCGGCACTCAACCGGCCCGATCAAGAAGTCAAAATCGAATCGTCGAGAGCAAACGGTGGCGCTCTCGTAAAAGGATTAACCTGGACAACGATACTGCGCGTGCAGCGTGCACGTTCGATCGCATAATTCCAGGACGATTCAAAAACATCCGGAAAAAATGTGCAAATTTCCGTGGAACCGGATCGATCGAGGGCCGGCTCTAGTCGAGAGGCTGTCAAAACTTGCGAGTCGATGTGTCGTCGGAAAATTTCATCAAAAACGATCATGTGTCCCCTCGGGCTCCGCTCGAGGATACGGGGCCCGATCCATCCCGCCGACGGCCATTTTGGTTTTCATATTCATCCGATCGGATTATGCAAAGCGCTCCTCGTCTGAAAAACTGATTCGATTGTTCGGCGCCGGCAAACAAAAATATTAGGCTGATGCATATGAATCGCTCGAATCTACAATGAAACTTTCAGCGACTGCATTTTTAACAAATGCGCGCGTGGCACCCGTGCCTGACTCTTTTATTGGCCGTAGAAACGAGTTTAGGGTGAAAACGAAGTTTTATAGAGAAATAACACTGAGCAATTAAATCGTCTTTCTCTATTACACTCACAAAGAGAGATACTCGTGTGTATCTCCGACCTTTTTATCAGCCTTTGCACGATGCTAGAGCTTCAAATACTGAGGATACCTGCTTTCGGGATATTTAACGTCAAAATACGAAGCCCATGTTACTTACAGAATGTAACCAAAGTTTTCCACAATCTGCCTGCGAGTATGGCGTTCTTTTTTATGCGAGTTTGAATCCTGAAAAAGACATTCTTCTTTTTATGTTCTTCTGCTTTGTTACTAAAAGACGTGAAAGTGTAAACATATTAACATTTGGATATTCTTCAGACAAGCGTCGAGTTGGTATACTTTTAAAAACTAAAACAAAGTTAACAATAAAATAGACTGCAGCATTTACGCCAGCAATTAATTTATTTACTAATTAACTAATAATCTAATAATTGCTTAATAAATAATAATAATTTAATTATTTACTAATAAATCAGCTGCACGTGTAGTTCCGAAAAAGAATAACGAGACATCGAAGATAATCGAGTTACGATGTTCACCCTTGAATTCCAGAAAGCAAAAATAGATTAAGGCACGATAAAATCCGTGAAACGCGCGCACTAAAAACTGGGCCCCGGAAGTAGCTATTTCGACTATCGTAAACTAGAGGTTGTACGCGATCATGAGAGGATATTTTTGAAATAGCGTCGAGGGGGCGTAACAATTTTTATTACGCGATCGTCGGATGAGCGAACGACGTCGTTTCTGATGAGGATACTTTATTCGAAGTCGGTCGTCGGGGTTGAGCAGGAGGACCGGGTGGAAAGTAGCGGTTTACCGTGGAACAAGCTAAACCGCGCCATTATCGGAGATCTTCGCGGTGCGTATTCCCGAAACGACTTCAATGCGAGAGCGTCGCGGAGGCTTATGAATTATGAATTTGCAGAGCGCGCCAGCCGCGAAACCGCTTTAATGATCCCCTCCTCCTGTTGTCGTCCATAGCTGAAATTAAATCGCCGTCGAAGTTCTAAGAACGTCGAAGTGTGAAACAACAGTTTGACGACTCCACTGATGCGGTTAAGCTGTTCCTACGTACACCTTTCACTCGTTATATCGCCCATGAACGTACCACCGGTTTCTATCCAGCTCCAAAATGGCCAGCAAGCTCTTCGAGCTATCGTATAAAGCTGCGTTAGCACCGAAATAATAACATCGTATAGACTGGCAGCAGAACTGTTCATGGTTTTTTAATAGTTCGTGCTATCATCGTTATTTCCTCGACGTTGACCAGTCGTTAGGTCTTTATAATGTTGGTAATTGGTTTGTTACCTGAAAAATTGACAGTGACACTGTTTTGCTGAAAAGAGAGATCGAGTGTTTTATGGAGGAAGAAATAGTAGAAATATAATAGATAGTTCTAATTTGTTGGGATGTTGTTGACAAAATTTCTTTTATATTCTTTTTCCTAATGTCTGAGGGTACGCTAATTTAGCTTGGATCAAATGTGACTCGGTACCGTATTCCCACTCAGCATCGGACCATCTGCTTTTCGACTGTTAAACGAAATCCAGGTACGTGTCATTATAGAAGTCGATACCAAAACAATTGAAAAGGGATGACTGTATTACTTGAATAATACAATAATTGAGTAATCTGTGTTGGATTCACTCGATAATTTACTCGCATCGTGACTCTGTGCCTGACCTATGATAGGCGATACCACTGAAATGCGCTAGCGCCTCAAAATGCGTACGTACAATCCATTTTACGGAAATAAGACAAAAGCTTTCAATCTATTCAATGTATCACATTATCAGTTAAATCGCAACCAATCAGATAAAGTTACAAAAATATTTCTTCTTTTTTATTGACTTACAGCATTTACAATCAATTCCCGTGTGGAATTATGAATTTCGTTGACGATTTACTGCGACAAGAAGAGTATCTTATATGGTTACATTACATCATTGTACATTATAGTATAATAACTTGCGTGTGATCGTGCTACATTCGCAATATATTAGATTCACTTGCTTATACCGTTTTAATCTAAAATTACTATCATCGTTACGAATTAATTCAACAGCTAATGGGCCTTTATGTTGCGATAACAGTTGCTAAGAATGTGGAAGAACGGAGTTTCAACGAATTCGTATTAAAAACATAAATAATTCAGTGTATCCCGAAATAACGACTTACCGTTAAATCGATTTCACGCAATCATGCAACAAGGTAATCCGTACAAACAAGTTAATCAAGCGAAATAAAGCGGCCCGTAAAATAAACAGAAACCGCTAACAAGATTGCCAACATTTCCCAGCAGCTCCCAATTTGTTCGTTCAGTCCCATGAAACGCTCGAACTCGCGCAATATTAATTTGAAAAAGAGGCTCCGATGGCGATGAATATTTTCACAGGAACGAGGAACGACAATTTCCCGTGCGCCGGCTCGATATTTTCATTCGCAAAGCGTATTGCGTCTGCCCTATCTCACTGTCAGACTACCAGCACCGTTTCCCTTGCTGTAAAATTCCAACGGAGCATGGTGCTCCAGCTCTCGTTCCTTCCGATCCCCATATTTCACCGGATCGACCGGTCGCGTCTCCTTTTCGCTCGATCGCGTGATTGTTTACGCGCCGCGCGGCCGAAGGCGGGGGCGTGGGTGAGCAGAGAACAGCAGCGTACCTGTTGAAGGCTGCAGGTGTGCTCGCGACTGAAGAATCTGGTCTCGCCGTAGCGCCGTGTGCCGGTAATTCGATACATGGAAAACGGAACGGACCGGCTGATGCTTTTTTCTTCTCTCTCGCGAAGCGCTTGCTTACGCGGCGCTAGGGCAAAGCGGAATGGGACGAAGAGGGGCGGAGAAGGGCGGAGAGGAGAGGATTGGGAGGAGCAGAGCGGAAAACGGGAAATTGAATAAAGTTCGAGTAACGATCTCGCGTTCTCACGGATACATCGAGCGGAATGATATATTTGACAAGTTCGCGTATTGCATATTACTCGCGCGAGACGGGGGAGCACCGTTCCGTCTGACCATAGACGTACCGATTTCACTGGCTACGCTCGAACACTTCTCTTTCATTGTGTCTTGCACTTATTCTCCTCCCGGGATTCTACAACGAAAAATTTCCGTGTGAATTTATTATTCCCCTTCGAACCGTAGGGAATTTTATTCGAAGCGAGGAGAAAAGTATGTCGTTTGGAATGTTTCACTTTATTCCCGGCGAAGGTGTTTCTTTTCTGGTTACTTATTAACCGGTTAACCCTTTGCGCTATGATTTCTTCCAAAGCTGCGTTGATCAGCACTTCTTCGACGATAATGAATTTACTGATAGGATGGACAATTTTCCGAATTTCTTCATTTGCTTTCACTTCTAGATTCTGGTAACAGATCAATCAAATTGTGTTTCAATGTAAAAGAAATTATTAGTACTCATATTCAGTAGGTTACGCATGAAATTTTCATCGCCTGTCTGACACGTTATTATAGTGCGAAGGGTTAACCGAGTGTGACAAAGTATTTTGTCACATCAAGAAGACAACTTTCAGTTGCGAAGTATAATCTGTTCATTCTTTGCTCACTATCCTCTACGTTGTTCTCCCATGTATAATAAAGCGCTATACCCGGTAATAATCAATCATTTCAAACTCCAATAGGCACGACAACTCTTTTCGTCATGGAAATTTTTAGAAGTAACTTCTTGTGACCACATGGCATCGAATTTTGCACGGAAAGAAACAAGATTTTCTTCCTACGTACGCAAGATTTGATATCGTAGAAACATCGTTCTTAATGGACATAGTAACAAATGTTTTAGGGAAATGTAATTCCAACGAAAAATTTCTTTCCTGTGAGTCGATTTAATTTTAACATCGAATGCACCAATCACCGTGACATGTATGGAGATTAAAACACAGACAGCTCGACCGCGTGTGTAACATGTAGCCGGTCCCGATCTCCAAAGCGTGTTTGACCTCAATTGAAACTGAGAACGGTCAAGCGATACGCCCCGGTGCATGGTTAGACGCAAACGCATCCGTTCAATTAGATCTCCGATTACACGTACAATCTGCCCCGCCAAAGTCATTCTTCTCTCTCTGATTTCGAGTAGCACTTTGCTCACGTCGCCGCCGTCACATAGAAACTATTGTTAGCAGTTTCCAGCCGTATCTGGTGTCTCATGTGATGCATATCGTTTGGCGTATGGGCGTCTAGTATAATACAAGAGAAGGATGATGTTAGGTATCCGGAAAAGTTCAGGTTTCCTTATCAGAGATATATTCAAATCAAATTTCCCTTAGCAATCTTCATGAATAATATAACAGCGTCGTTGCAAAGTTCTGTATGCTGAATTGGTACCGAGGGCTTTTATTCTTCGCTTCTACGTATTGTTTGCAGCAGCGAAAAGTGACGATAGAATAATAGGTACAATATATGTAGGACAATTATTTGCGAATTGTATTGACCTCTCCAAAATGAAAATTTCGTGTAGTAGTTATGCGATTAGTACCTGTTAGTACCTGTTAGTACGATTAGTTATCTGTTTCTACAGTTTCAAGAAATAATTGTAGAGCTCTTTTGGACTCGCAAGGAGAGGTCCCCAGGGTTGACACCCACTTTCTCACGCGATTTGGTACATTGATACGGCTTACAGTTTTTGAGATAATTAATATTAAAGTTGTTAATAAAGGCCAGAAAGACGCGCTGGATTTCGTTGCAAGGGTTTAGGTAGGATAAAGCTCAATCACTGTACCAAATCTCATCAAAAAGTGAGTGAGCTGTACTACTTGTTCATTATCATTTCTATATATTTTTATAATAACTTCCTAAGAGTCGCCCTTTGGAATATAAGAAAAATGGTCAAGTAACAACAGGACACTATGAAGAAAAAGATCAATTTCCACACAGCTTCTATCCTTCTAGTTACTGCAGAAAATTTTCATTTAACCTCTACAGTCCGCTAACAACTTCATATTACTTCAGTAAGTTTTGTGAGAAAAGCACAGAATCGTGGAGTCGCTTAAAAATTGTTACAAAGAAGAGAGTCGTCGTTCCAAAAAATATCTGTACCAAATTATAAACTGCACTACCACATCCAAAAAGTAGAGAAATCGTAATATACATAGAAAGAATATAAATGTTCAACTGCGATCAAAGCTTCACCAGTATCGATCGCATAGTTCGCGAGCTCGATAAGAGTTCATCGGATACACCGACCCGAGCATTCCCACAGAATCAGTGATCCGAAAGATTCATATTTACTTTCTCGCAAACGTAAACCAAGCATCCCGGTGACCAAAATCCGCGAGCGGGTCCGCGATAACCGCGGGCGGAACAACATTGCTCGCAGCGTCGCGCCCCGTCGCGCCAGCGATCCGAGCGGATGCGAAAAATTTCAGTGGCGCTGACAGCGAGCAATTAACGGCGATTCGATTGAGAGAGCGCGTCAATTCGGCGGATCGGATGCGGTGCTCGACCCGTTGCCGCGTTCCCACCGCGGGTACACGCGCCGCTTTTTTTCTCTCCTTAGACCGCGCCGCGCCGGCCCGTGCATCGCGATTCGTTTATGAATATGTAGAGGGTGGCAGTGTGGCAGTGCTGGCGACGCGGCGGTGGTCAGACACCGGAAAACTCTAGATAGCCGACGCATGAATATGCTAAGCGTATCGTGGCAACGAGGGCTAAAGTAATTTTTTCCTCCCCAAACTGACCTCTGACCCGGCGCGCGTTCGTCCGAGGGACCAGACCATCCGTCCTCGAATATGATGTCGCAGTAACGCGCACCTTTCCTACCTGGCTGTGTAGGGTAGTGGAGCCAGTTACTGTGGGGTAGCCACTTACGGTGCCGTTTGTTTATTCCCAAGCATAATTAACTTTATATTTATCGCATAGAATATATCAATTTTTTATTTAAATTCAATTAATTATTTACTTGTTAAAATTAAACATATAAAAGACGGATGCTCTTAAGATATCACAAAAATAATTTCAATCTTTTGATAATGATTTTTTGATTTGTTTTGTTATATTTAGAGATGTCTTACAATTAAAACTTGTCTAAATGTCATTGATTTGATTAACAATTTGATTGTTGCAATCTTTTTGAATAGTGTACAAGTTACTGCAATTTTGTTACCTTTTGGTTACTGTAATTATACTATATATGTCCGATTCTCTTCACATTTCCTTCACGCTTCTATAAAATATATGGTTTAATAAAGAATATCAGAACTTTTTCTTAACCAGTTAGCTTTTTTTAACAACTATACTCGTCATGAAGAATTAACAACATTTTGCGTTTGGTAAAGTGTTCATTTATTGGTTGTTTCATACATTTTTCACTAAACCTTACAGTACATTTCTGAATCAAGCTATAGTTATGTAATATATGTAATATATTACTCATATGTTACGATATACGTAACATATGAGTAAGCATAACGTGCCAGCTAGCGAGATATTAGAGCGTTGCCCCTGCTGACGTATACAAAGCAGGAGTCAGCTGCTTGGACATTAGGTTAACGAGCCGGACCGAGCCGTAGTCTATAACGCTTAGAAGAACAAAGTGAAAACACGAATATACATACTGTCGGTTCCTGAAAAGATGGCACAATTTCTGTCGAGAGGCAAGCTCCGCCTTAGTAGACCCCACTTGTCTATAACCTCATGAAACCCACTTCTATTGGTAAACGAGAAGACCCATAAACTAATCGACGCGAGGAGCAAGGGGAGTCGGTCGCCCGCTGCAGCTAATCACGTCTTTTGTTCAGCGCGTAACTTAGTCAATAATAACACATGATTAATTACAACGGCTATTCTTAGAATCTTTTGGTTAACGAAAAAGTCTCTTCCCTAATTCAATTTTTTTTTAATGAAAATTCGCATAAAGAGCCATGCCGCTCGGTTTATGCAGCAGCTTTCTGGAAGGAGCTTCCCTTAAGCGGCGAGAAAAGCAGAGCAAGTTCGAACAGTATCGAGCGAGACTGAATTCGCGTGACACTCGGCCGTTTACGCGACCGTGTAATTATCGTTCTAACCGACTCGGGCATATTTCTAGCGACGTTTCACCAAGAAGTGAATAATCAAAGACCAGAACGGCCGACAACGCCAATTTTCGCGATCGACGCCGCTCGAATGCTTAACGGTACGAGATTGAAACGGGGTGGGGTAGGGGAGGGGCGACGCTCGCCACGGCGAGTGATTTTTAACAACGCCGCGAACCACGCCGCGAGCCGTTTTCCGCGTTTTAACAAGAAAGCCAAGAACGACAGTTGGTAATAATATCGGCGTGGCGTGACAACCCGCCGTAAGAAACGCCGCGTAATTGTTGTCGTCGCGAGTAATTGCATAGCATTTCTGCAATACAGTGCCACTTTACCGGCTCTCGCCTCCCTCCACCGTCGACGCCAATCTGAAGATCGATGTGCTAAAATCCGAGATAAAGCTCGAACTTTCCCGTCACTCGTAATTTTCGGTGCTCATATCGAGGAACGGGCTTCGTGACGAACAGTCGTAACGGACAATACCGAACGGCGTTCGCGTCGACGATAGTTTTCGGTGCATGGAAAAGATAGTCGGTGTGTGCGACCTGCAGCAATCCCACAGCAGACAGTGCGAACTTTTTCGTGTCGTTATGAATAGTTCGCTGCTTCGTTGATCCCGGCAGTCTCTGTTATTTCCGCTAGCAGACATGCTAATAGACACTGAGTAATAGGTCAGTGCATTACGAGACCGGCGCTGCATTTCGTAGAAAGGAGGAGAAATACGTAGATTCGCGCTTTCTAGAGTTCTTCGTATCATTTGCGGCTAGGTAGTTAGCAACGACGTCGGTGCAGTTCATCTTTGCGATACAATTTCGCAACAGAGCTCATTTTATTTCCAAAAAAAATTTTCATCATGTTTAGTATTAAAAAAGTTTGAACAAAATTTCGGGATACCACCTATCTATAGCAGTTCTGAATGTCTGTTACAAATTATTTTTCAGCCAGAAGTAACTAACCCGTATTGCTTTATAATGATTCATAGACTGCATTTATTTAAACCTTCCGTCATTTTTATTAAGGTGTAAATGAAGAAATTTATTAAATTATTTTCTAAGAAAGTACATTTACAATTTCAACAACTGTGAAATAAATAATGCTAACCCAGTTCAGGTTCAGCGTTAAATCAGTTTACTACATAAATAACAGTTTTAGAGAAATTACTAGGTAATGCGTTTAGAGATGACTTAAGATTTGAGTTTCTTAGAGTAAATAAACTACTCAAAATGAAAATAAAAACAAAAATTTAAATATACAGTCATTATTTCGTTTTTGCGTAATCTTAGTACGATTTATCAATAATACGTTTAACCCCTTGAGAGTTAAAATTTTTGTCTGCAGTAGCTATGACGTACGAGTCATTTTCGTATAGTGGTTATGACGTATTATATACGTCAGAGACGGAAAATTGTAGTGCCGCTTGAGAAGTTAAAATTATACCTTACCAAGAACGATTTATTTTTCTGAACATTGATCTTCATTCGTTTAATACTTTCTTAAGCTTTTTCGTGAGCTATACAGAAAATTTCGCGATTTCGGTATTAAAAAATTGAAATAATTTCTGAGGTATTATAAGAATTATAATGAACTGAGTTTAAACAAGAAAATTTAATAAGTCTTCTTCGACGAATACAAAGTTAATTATGCTCGAGAATAACACAGTAATTGGCCAGACCACAGTAACTGGTTCCACTGCCCTATAATTCTTTCATTGTCGCCAGACAGACTTTTGACATAGTCAGGATTGACGTCGACGGCGATATTGATCGAAAAGGACCGTGGATCATCAGAAGTTTCGATGCCCTTTAATCCTGACGCGTGATTCGGAACTTTATCCCCGTTCGGTAGACGGCAATCGTCGCGTCTTCGCCGTCGAGATTTATTGCCTCATGGCTTCAAGCAGACGCGAGCAATTTACATTCCCGGCTATAGGACGTGCGCTTGGTTCCCAGCGTTTGAAGGTGTAGCCAATCGTCGGGACGTCACCCCCGACTAGACTACTCGACGTCGAAATTACGAGGGATTACGGCATCGGGACAGTTGGCCTGCATGAGATACGAAAACTGATGAAAAAATTTCTGGGTAGTGACAACGGCACCCTTCAATCGGTTTCATTGTATCAGCTTATCGAATTATTCAGGGAAACAAGATGAACTATTACGGAATAATGTAGCACTGAAAATATTGCGCTGTTACGAAGCGTTAGGTTCATCAAAGATTTTCTTTCTCGTGTAACGTTCATTAAATAAAATAAATGAGAGAAGATTTCAAGATGTATTCAAAACTTTTAATTAAAAGAGCCAAGCATTGTTTGAGAATATTTCTTAATGAATTTAAACGTGTTTCTAAAAACATTAAAAAATTTGAGATTTCCTATTAAATTCCATATTTCTAGCCTTTTCCTGTCATTTTAATAAAATTGTTATTTTTGAATTAATATTTATCATTTTACGCTCCGTTAGTAAACTTTGTATTCAGATGTTGCATACAAATATAATATATTGCTTAACTTAATTTCCGGTTCAACAATCATCCCGTTGAATTAGATAAACCAAAGGAGGTGTATTTTACATTATCTGATAAGGGTAGTTCCAATAATTTTTATAAAATAGTGTAGACACCTCAGATTCAATGTTCAGATGTTGGAATGTTAATCGACGAGTTTTTCGTCGCAGGAATGTTGTTCTGTAGCTAACATCTCTAGCCGCTTACGTGTCCCGACGATCGTATTAATATCGTAAGAAATAATATCCCCATTGAAGCGTGTTTGACGGAACGGAAGCTTAATATAAAAGAAGATTCGGGGACAGAGGAATCGACGTTCCTGACTTTGACAACAATGTGTCTCCATCTCCCCGTCGCAGCAATAAAACCAGCGCTTGACTCGCGGAAACATTTATCGAGGGATGCGTTTCGCCTGTCTATCCCTCGGCGACGTCAACGACAACGACGACGAAGTCGCAGGCTGAGGCCGCGGAGGATACAAGAAATCTCAGGGTCATGCGACCGAGCCGTCTTGATTATTTCGCGAGAACCGACGACGAAAAATTCCGTCGTGGAACGACCAAGCGAAGCCTTAATGGCCCCCCAGCGCGCGCCATTATGCTCAAAGGCTGAGAGGGTCCTTCAAAGGATCCTTGGCTCCACTTTCATTTGCATTCAGGATTGGGAGAACGGCCGTGATCCGCTGATTCGTTCGCCGAGCTAGACGATGATCGCAGGCGTGGCCGATGGCCCTTTCCTAATGAGAAATTAGGTCAGCGGAGTTCGGCGCCTGAAATAAGAATGAAACGAACGGGGCACGGGCAAATAAAGCGATGGTCTGCGATGGAATGGAAGGGCGGGCGCGGAGAGTCGACTTTTCGTCGGAACGAAGTGGCTCGGAATTAGTTTACCTTTGAAAACCAATTTCTTTCTATTTCTTACCTCGCGCCCTCTTCCGCTTCCTTTCCGACGCGGGGGGCCATTTTTCTGTTGCGAGCAAGCCCGTCCGGCGGGGAGATTGCCGCGGGAACGAAAATAATAAAAGAGCCACGCACGATCGAAGAGCAATATCTGGTAACGTTCCCAATAATAACAGCCGCGTTGGATTCCCGTTTCCCTGAGTACCTTCGAACACTTTCTGTTTTCTCTGCGCATCGCAGACGTAGACGCTCTCCGCTGCAGCCACGGTTTATTTCTACAATTACGACATTTAATGTCTCGGCTGTTGACAGAGTAGAAAATTGAAACTCGAGTGCTGCGGGGAACCGTATTTCACTGGCCGGAAACGTGTACTTAAGCGAACAAAAATGAAAGAAGACACTTCTTATCTTCAATATTTGCTTTCCTTTGAACACTGTCCTTAATAATATAGCTAATAAACGCATCCCTACTCCCGTAATTCGAATTCTCTTTCCGCGAGGAAGCCGATGGACCAGAAACGAGACGGACAATGAAATTTTCCCGCGAGCAACTGCGCGGACCAGGCAACACGGAAGTCAGAATGCAAAACCGCGCGTAACAGAATTCGCAGCAAACCAGAAAATTTTTAAGGCGTGCAAATCCCGACCGCCGAGGCAGGCCGTCTACCCGCAGACATCAAGCCGTAGTCCAACTTCAGAATGGGAGCAACGGCGTCAAACAACTTCAGCGTCAAACAATCTGGCGGGAAGGTGAAACTTTTCCATCCACTTCAGCTGCAACCGCTGCTCCCTCCCGGTTTCGTTTATTTCACTTATTTTATCTGTTTCTTCCATCCCAGCTACTTTATCTATCCCGACTATTCCGTCCGCCCCGGCTGGTTAATCCGCATAAATCAAAACAAGTTCCAAGTTTTTCCGATTCGCCCAGAGGCAGAGATTCTTGCGGCGCACAGACAGCAGCCTGGGCGAGCCGGGCGGGGGTGGAACGCGAGGGATTGATGACACTCATAATTCGCAGCCGCCGTCAAGCTGTTCTCTTCGTGTTTGGACTGCCATAATCCCGACGGCTTAGCACCCGGAGGACAGACACGGCCGTTTATCTCGCCCAGAATCCCGGATTATCGCCGAGTGATATTTTTCGTACGCGTCGCCGACCGCGAAATCGGCAGGCAATTAACATCGGTTACGTTTCCGGCGTCGAGGATCCGCGGAGTTCGAGGATTCCGTCGTCTCGCGGACTCGTCCTTCCCCCCGGTGACTTTTCGGCGTCACCGGAATCTCCTCCCTCGATACGCGGCAATTAAATCAAAGGCAAATTCGTTCGAAAGTTTCCAGCTTGGTTTCAAAGAGCAGGATAGCTGCCAGGCTTTGCCCGGAGGGGACGAACAGGTTGGAGCCGGTAACCGGGTGTAACTAAGTAAACCGAGCATTTCAAGTTGTTCCTTTCCGCGCAGCTAGACGCCGCGCCGACGATATTAAGCGCATAACATGTACCCCCCAAAGCAATCCCCCCGTCTGTACTCCCCGACCCCTTCGCCGCTATTATACCGCCATTACTACGTCACGCCGTTGTGTATAAGCCGCTCCGGCTCTCGGTCTAGCTCTACTAGCGTGTGGCACGCTTCTGGCCTGCCCGCCTATCGCTGCTTGACTGACAACCTTAACCGAGCCGGTCACGACTCCCTTTGTCCCACCCCCTGGACTTCGGTCAAACAACTTATACACCCAGCAGCGATCCTATCAAGTTCAATATCCATTCACGGTGCTAAGTCTAAACCAGTGCAAAAAGCACCTTTCATTGAATCTACTCGCTCGGAGATGATCAACGATTGTGGTGGTACATCTCATCAACATTACCGTACACCCTCTATTTTTCAAAAGATAAGTTAGTACACTTACCTTAGTGTACTTTAGTGTACCTTAGTGTACTTATGTTCGGACGACAATTTTCTATTATTGAAGTTTGTAGCAGTTTGCTTTTCCGATCACTAGAATAGTAGTAGCAATACAAGTTCGCATTTAATACTTTTAACTTTTATTAAAGTAAGTTTCACAGTGCGTGGTACGACATTGTAATGCTTAAACTGTCGATCTTTATGCATTTATGTCATGAATAGGTTTTTAGAAAGCAAGGAACGCATAAATTTGCCACATTTAACAGCGTATTTGTTTTCTATTCGAATTTTGTTGTAACATTCTTGTTATAATTTCCTCAATTTATTTCTTATGTATTTTACATTACAATAAAAATAACGACAATTTTATAAAAGAAAATTAATCTTTCTTTCCAACGATATATCGTTTTTTCATTACTTCATGAACGAATTATGGCATCCGTTTCATTAGTTAATCTATTATTTCTTATCCTACGTGGTTCCATGCATTTTATAACAATAATAATAACTTTATTTATTAACGAGATGAACCCTTTGTAGAATGATGTATCAAACTACGTCTTCAATTTCCGTGAAAATGTCTTTCCTTCCAGTCACCGAGAGTGACAAGTAGTTACGTAAATAATTGTTAAATGTATAAACGGCGATACCAAGCTTCTTAACTGAAAATCCTGCTGAATTCTACGAAAATATGGACACTGATACGGCACCGAGCGTACTTAGCAAAATGCTTGATCCCATTACTGCTTACGTATAGTCAGCAAGACGACAGCGGAAGTATTGCGTTATCCCAGGTACGGCGAAACGTCGTGGCCTCCTACTAAATCCTGGAAATTCCGCGCCGCCGCGAGATAAGAAACATACCGACGATGCCGGAAACACGGGCGCGGATGTTTCGGCTCGCGTGATCGCGACTAGGCGATTTTTAATTGGGAGGAGACCCTGGAATTCCGGTGGGGAATGTCGAGTTTCGGGCGAATCGAAAGTGAACACAGGGGAGGTGTGAACCGAGGGTTGGTTTCACGAAGAAAGTCGGTTTTATGAGATCTTAAGGTGGCAGAGCGATCATTAAAGTCGGCTGTTAAATGTACGGGTTCACTTGATTCGGGCTACGAAGTGTATAAACGGGGAAATTGGTTTGACCTCTTGTTTTACGATTTCTTTCGCGAGTGTGCTTATCGGGGATATTTTGTTGTTAATAGCTTT
>CM052149.1:1903104-1967980 GCA_028455555.1 Augochlorella aurata | reverse complement strand
TTTTACTATCTCACAGGTTGTAAGTGAATATTTTATATAATATAGATTTAATAATAGAAATGATATAAATTTTTCTTCAATGTAAATATAAAAATCATTGTGTCATGAAACATAACAGTGTTCAGAAGAATCTATAAAATCATTCTACATAACAATCATTTGCGTTTCGTTTACGGTTAAATCAGAAAAAATTCTAAAAATCTGATTACTTTTCTTAAATTGAGGGTGCAGGGAAACAAATTGTTCAGCGAATTAAGATCTGGAATAACCAGCTACCGGTTATCGAAACACAAGAAGAAAGTTGAAATTTGTCGGACAGCATGATTGGTGTATTAAAACGTGTACCGCAGGGTCAGATAAGATCAAGGTCGAAGTCCCCTCGGCTCCCGAATTACTCGGTTTCGCGTATTTCATCGTCGAAGAGGATTGCGTTCCCGGGGTCCGCCCGAAAATCAGATTTGTCGCCCTTCAGGAAGGGTGGACCACCCCTGACCCATTTCACGACGCAAATTTTGTTCGAATCGCCCGGAGGTCTCGATACTAGGAATTCCTGGGCACTCGTCGACTTTCACCCTCGGTCGATTCGCCCCTGGGCTGAGTATTTAGATACATCTTTGCCGTGGGATAGATAACCGTTTGTCCTTTCCGTGCGCGCCGGTAGCCGGTACACACAGTTCTCGTGGCGAGGAGGGCGCGCGTAAATTCCAGCCCGATGAATCAAAGGGCCAAGGTATCGCGCTATCAAAGGCTTTATCTCCGGCCGCGTTCGGGACCGCATAATAACCGGTTTAACGTTTGACTGTAAGTCGATCTAAGTTCGATGTGGGTTAAGTTTCCAATTCCGCGGCTGGTAAATCTGAAACTTCCGGCCCGCCCCTCCCGGTGCCGCCGCCGGCATATTTAGTCTAATTATTATTGAACTGCGACTGTGCGCTTAGGATGCCGGCTCTCGCGAACTATCGCCGGGTTCCCTGGCTTGCGCCGACCCGTGTCACTTCCAACGTTGCTCAACAGATTTGATAATTGTGTGAAGAGCATCTCCGCGACTAATTTTTATACTGTTCTTGACTTTTAAAAATCTACTAGAATTACGAGGTACTTATCGGAGCTTCTACTTTGACATACGTTCATTGAGTTATTCGATTACAGAATTAATTAGCGTAAAAAGAGGACATGTTCGTTGAAGTGGAAACTTGTTTAACAAAATTGGGCTTATTTCACATTGCAGCTTCAAAAAGTATTTGCACACATTTAAGAGGATATGACTTTTTCAGAACTGGACTATACAACTTGAACAGTTTGGTTATAACGAAAATTTAATCAATGCGTTTTGAAGGTTTCTATGATGTTTGTGTATGCTGTAAATTTCATCGCAGCGTTAAAAGTGACGAATGTGTGTTGTTCTATAAGAAAGACGAGAATTATTCAGACATTTTCCCCTTTTTATTTTAATGTATGATAGAACTAAAAATTTCATTCCATGAGTTCCTATTAAACAGTCTTCGCACGAATGAATGAGAACGTTGTTACAGACTTCACTTGTTGTGATCTGTTGGAAACCAGACAAACAGTCAGTTACATAAAGATCCGCAGTCCAAATATAAAACGTTCACCATACAGTAATAAATTAGTTTCGAAAGACCTGTTACAATATTAATGGAAGATACAATGTTGACTGAAAAAGCTGGCTGGGCGTATGCACAGGTTAGATAAAAATGTCTGTCGCACTTATGTTGTCGTAATATGCATAGTTACCTTTACTGTCTACTGCAAGCACACATGCGCTTACCTGGTGCAGCAGTGCAGTACAGGTTGCAGCGCCGGATGAAATGTGTAATTAAAGGATCAGGCTATCCATCTGGCTCTCTCTCTCTCTCTCTCTCTCTCTCTCTCTTTCTCTTTGACGTTCTGTAAAGTCTGCTGACTGCATGACGGCTGTGTAATCTTGGGATTAAGAGAAATCTCTTTCGCACTCGCAGCCAACACTCGTACGTCATCGTTCTCTCGCTGACGATCATTCGTTTACTCGGATGGAATCGAATCGTTACCCATTTCGGACCGGAACACCGTCGCCGATGAAAAATCCAAAGGATTATCGAATTTGCGCAAACGCGGCGTGTCCCTTTATCGCCGGCTCGGCCGTCCAATCGAAAAAACTGCTGCTGGGAATTTGATTATCGCCGGGAATGCCGTTACACCTCGAAAATCGATTACGTCCACGCTCTTGCCGCTAACGATAGCCCTTTTTTACACAACGCCGTGGTTGTCTGGATATGGTAAATGGTAATAGTTCCGGGCTCTAACTACAGCCGACGGAAATCTGATCGGTTACACTTTGTCAGGCAAATACGTCGATGTGCGATGCATGATTGATAAACGTTAACACTAGAACTGCCGAGCTCTAAACGTGATTAGTTTAGATTGTTCCATAACGATGACAAGATTGGATTTAAGCAAAACTTTGTCTGTTTTTTATTATGATATATCCTCGAATAAAGGGGTTTATCAAAAAAGTTCTCATGGAAACATTTTTACAATTTCAACGATCATGAAATAAATAATTAGCTAGCGTTAATTACAGTTAAACTCTACATCGTTTCATCAGGCTAACGTGTTTAAAAGAAGTGTTTGAAATAAGTGTTTTAAATGCAGCTTTAATACTTAAATGATGGAAATAAGAATAAAGTATTTGCGTGCATAACCAAACGAAACAGGAATGAAATAATTTAATAACGAGTATAAAATATTTGACTACTAAACTGAAACAGGAGAAAGAATAATTGAGAACTTATCTGATGACAACAGAAATAAAATATTTTAATACTTAACTGATGGAAACAGGAACAAAATATTCAAAATCTTAATTAGCGCGAACAGGAATCGAACACAACAGCAACGACTCACACTCGTGAGAAAAATTTTACACATGATCTGCTAAATACGAATCATATTCGTTTCTTTTGAATCGAACTCTTTGATTTTTGTGTGATAAAAATATTGGAATAAAAGTAAATAAAGACATGCGTCATATAAAATATCAATGACGAAAAGGAATCGCCGTGCAAGGGGTTAGAAGTTGCAGCCCATGATCTGCGCGAGTATTGAAATCGCTGAAACGAAACAGAACAAAAATGAAAGCATTGTACTTTCTCACCGACGAGAGCCCTGCGTCTGCAACGGCGACTGCCTCAAGGAAGTTCCTTATCAATCCCGGCGTGCAGAGTGACACAAGACAGAGGGCGGTTAATGCCTGAAGTCGATCAACTTCGGGACCGCCCCGGGGCACCCGTCGATGACGTTACTACCGTTTTAACGAAGGGGTTGCCACGAAGGAATCACATTTTCCCTCCAGACGATGATTATTTAGATTATCCGCGATCGTCGAGTAATCTCGGCGCAAAGAGCCCAGAGCCCAGAGCCCTGAGCCCGGAGCCGAGAACCCCGCGCCGTCGTCGTCGTCGTCGTCGTCGTCTCCCGGCAATCGCTTTGATGACATTCGTCGTCGAAGTTGAATTCCCCCGGGGCTGTTTCGCCTCTTATAGCGGAACTGTTGCCGAGAGACTGCGTCGCTCGGTTCGATTAATTCTGGTTATTTGCGTCGAGCCGATCGGCTGGAAAGGATCTGTTTTTGTTTGTGTCCCGGCTGCCTGAACTTGAATATCGCATTGTTGCGGACGCTCTCTGATCGCCGGGCATCAAATGGTGTGGTTATTAATTGCGAGCGGAGTGTCGGGAATCGGGAAACGGTCTGCTTTAGAAACTGAACGCACAGCGTTACACCAGGGACCTCTATCAATCTCATTATTAGTCGTTGCTCCCTCATTACACTCGATGCTCTTAGAACTGACTGCAGATCGTGCAGTAATCGCTTACATTGTCACGCTAATTTGTTGCAAATGTAGCCTTGAATTTTTGTTGCAACTAGATTACGGATCTTTATGCAAAGTAGATATTTCCAGAAATGAAACAGAAGTTGAATAGAAATGTTTCTTTTAACGATTTAGATAAGTTGGAAGTAGCGTAATAAAATTATTAAATTCCTCTTATGTCTTCACGATTTTATATTTCAGCCAATAATTTTTGCCATAAATGCATAAAATCCGCAGTCTAGTGCACGTTATATTAGACTACATAAACTAATACCTAATTAATCTATAAAATACTATATACACTATATGCATATTTGACGGTTTTCTTGAAGAATACTAAGGTAGAATCATCAATTGCCGGTAGATGTGTACGCATACGATTATTATGTCTACGATAAATTAAATTTTGTGAAATAAAGATTTTAATCAGAGGAATTATTAACGTTGAATTGATTCCATGGACATTGCAGTTTAATTGCCGATGGTAGTCGTCTTGAAAATACGATAAAGATGCAAACATACTAATGCTACATCACGTGAAATCATGTGACATTCGAAAAGCCTGAGCCTGCGTAATTTTATTACTTCAAATCTCTTAGAAACAGATCTGGATCACATGATTTCCGATCACGTGTCGTTAGTATGTTTCTACCTTAAAAGAGTACCAGAGTGATACGCGAGGTGTTCAAGACGAAATTACTTGTTCATAAACTATCCATGCAGTATCGGAGAACTCTCAATCTCTTTTCTCCGGAATAAATGAAAATAACAAATCGAAGCGCGCAACGAACAGCAGCAAAGCGTGTTTCTGCAGATAGAAATCTCCTTCTCGAGAATAGAGAAGCAATTACATCTGGAAATCTTATCACGTATGTGAAGATAGGTTTAGGGGACGGCGGGTCGCGATTTTTGATGAAACGTTATCACCGATGCGAGCCCCGGAGCACCGAGAGGATCGTAAATTGGCGGATAATGGCCGCTGGCGTCATAAAACATTTCTGCACTTTAACGTCCGTCCGGAAAACGACAGCGGAGGTTGTGTATGAGGCACAGCTCGGCTCATTCCCATTTGGACGTTGAGAAATTAACGGCGGGCTTCCGGCTCGGGGCCCGTTTCCGGTGTCACCGGCCGGGGCCTCTGTTCAAAGCGAGAAACTGCGCGTCGGATCAACGCCTCTGACCGCCAAACGGAATCCAACCGTGATAAAATACCGAGTAACAATGGTGACGACATCTTTATTGCGTGCAAAATGAAAAGAAGAGTTCGAGGAAGCCGTGTAATTGATAGACCGAGCTGGTGCTCGCTGTGCTCCATGGAACCTCCTCGTGATTGGTCTTTGAGATTAGTGGATACACCTGTCAAAAGCACTCGGCGTCGAAAAAATGTTAAATACCTTGCTCGTTCTCTTATAAAACATGAAATGCTGTAAACAGAACTTCTTAACCCTCTGCACTCGAAAGTCACCACTAAAAACTGCTACATCGTTCTTCACAGTAATTTTCACCTGATTAAATTGTCTTATGTTTAAAGAGCTGCTGAAATTTAAAAGTATTGTGCGAGTATTTTGTATAAATGCGATACAAAAGTAATGCGAAATCAAAATACTATACATTGGAAGAAATACCTTAGCTTCGAAGTTAAAACGGCTTCGAGTGTGAAGGTTTCAAATTCATAAGTGGCACCAACGTAAGTTCTATGTGGTAGCAGAGTAGTTTCTTCATGATAATACAAAACAGAAATGGAGAATAGAAGCGGTACAATTCTGTACGCAAGTAATAAGTACCATTACAAACGGCAATTTCGTTGCTGAGTTAGTCAGAAGACGATCGAGACTCTGGTTAATTAATCTTTAAACTTTCACGACGACCGCTTTGAATCTTGAAAGTCCGAACTCGCTAAAGAGCTTTACCTTTGCAGCAGCGTTACGCTATTGCACTGTCTTCGGCACTTCCTTGAAGAAAAGTCAAGCATTCTTGATTGGTCCAGGTGGACAGAGCCAAGAAGACGAGAACAACTGGGAAACATCGCACGATTCATAGGGCCGTTCGTGCGGAACAGATATCCAGTCCCGAAGTTGGTCTCGTCCCGAGATGCACGAGCGTCGAATGGAACAGGAAAGAGAGAAATCAAGAAGAACGGAAGAATCTAGACGTTGTGCCTTCGAGAGGAGGAACGGGGAGAGGGGACCGCGAGGCAATCGATATGCGGAGTTTTTCCAATAATACGGGGAAGGAGCTATTTCATTTCTCGATCGCTAGGGCTCGGTCTTTCGACGGTGAACTACCGTGTCGCGTACGGTGTACTTGTCCTTGAGAAGAAAGCTATATCTAAATGACGACGGAGATCGGCGGGGTGGATCGTGGGAAAAGAGGAGCGCCCCTTTTCGCAGTCGCGGGCTCCGGGCAAGGCCGTCCCGTATGCAAAAGATAGAACGTGCGCCGCAATCTGAACGAAATCTCGAAACGCAATTTCCTGGACAGCCGGCCGAACGGACGTCGCCTCGCGCTGCGACATTTCGCCTCGCCTCGACGCGACGGTACAGCATCGACATGGTCCATCGATCTCCGAAATACGAATGCAGTTTTAACGACGACGTATCGATGGGGCCCCCTCTCCCGCCACCGAGCTCCTTGTTTACCCTTCCCATTTTGCGCTTGGTTATTTCAGTCGACTTTCTTCGGCCGCTACCACGTCGAGCGGAAACGTTGATAAATCGCCATCAGAGCGACCAAATGTTCTTCCTCGAACGACAAACGGGGATCTCTTACGATTCCCGCAGGTGGGTGGATTTTGGTACCAGCATAAACCGTTTTAAAAGATCCGCGGTTTTTGAGAGCAGACATGACTCAACTGTTAGACAGGAAATTCGAAAAAGCCCGTGTGGCACCATGAAAAATCTGACCGAAAATAAGCATAGTTGCGATCGAATTGCTCTCTAGATTTACGAGAGAATTATTACGTAAACCGGACGTTGATTCGATTATATTGTTTGGCATAGGCGGCTAAGTATCTGATTGTGGAACTAACGCGAATCGATTCTAGTTATGCACTACTTTCCGTTCTTTTTTAATTACATGATTTATTTGTTTTTATTTATATAATCGTCACAGAAATATTCTAGAAAAATGTTAAATGTATGTCAGACGTATTTTATTCGTTTGTTTTCGTAGAGGAGTCTGTAAGACGCACAATTCTGTAACTTAAGACTTTCGCAAGACCTTTCTAAGACATTTGTAGGATGTTCGTAACGAACTAAAAATCGTTAACAGACGTCTTTAAGACTTCTTAAAGGCGTTTTTGTTCTATTTGAATTTGTACTACCTAATTTATCGTCAAGAATGATGTTTGAAATCTTATTTTTTAGCGAATTCTTGTACATTTTCATTTTTACGAATGTTAGCATTTGGTTATACTTTTATTCGTGTGTAGTCGAAGTGGATTTTAACCAAATTCGATCAGATGCTTAATAAAAAGCAATTCGGTAATGTTACTCGTCGCAATGCCTTTCACGTAACGACTATCAGAGTTCGATAGGCGATCGACCGGCTAATTCCTCGTCCGTTTCCGTACGTGTCGATTATGCTTATTGTCCCATAATTCGCGACGTTCGAATAATTGAACGAGTCGCCGAAAATCGATTCTGTTTCGAGCACGGAAGCACCATTTAACACGTGCATCATTTAGTCCGTCGAATTCGAAAGCGCAAAATAGACCGGCTCGATTTAACACGAACTGTCAATAGAAACGAGGACTTCGAACGGGGTAATTTATTTGAGTGGAGAAACTCGATAACGTTCGCCGATCGATACGATATCAAACGTGGCAATTTGGCTCTGTGGAGAACGTAATATTTTCGAGCGAATCAGTTTTTCTTTGGATCTTGTGGAAGGGGCATCGCAAGAGTTCATCGAACTGGATGGGCTAACGTGGGTCACCGTAGTTTCAGACCCGACGTCGAGTTTCTGTCCGAAACTGTCCATCAGATAATTTTAATGGAGCTATTGTCCGAATAAAGGAAGATTTCATTCGTTACATGACATTAAGCTGCTCCATCGAAATCGCCGGACGGTTGAGGATACCGGTTTACAATTTCGCTTGTATAGAATCGACCCTTATCAACGCCCAGTTAATCCTGCTACATCCAAGGAGCTTCCTATCATCAGTCACGAGAGTCTACGTGCAGAATGTTCAATTACGAATATTTCAGAGGCTTCCTAGATTCTTCAGTTCTTGATTAAATTGCTAGTTAAAATTAGTCTTTGAAACGATGACGTCGTCTTTTATATTTGATAACTTCGAAATTAAAATAATTTGAACATGCAGTGTCATAACTGAGTTTCAGTTTGCTCATACCTGCGATAACGTTTTACAAACATATGTGATCATGCTATTATTTTTTCTGTGACATTCTAACGTCAGTCGCTTGGACTAATGGAGCTTTCAGCGTTGGACGACGGATTCGTTGCTTTAATCAAATAAATGGAGTAGGCGTTGTGTATAGCGAAACAAGTAGAACGGGGTAAGGTATGGCTAAGCAAGTAGAACAGAAGGACCTTTAATCAGGCAAATGTTACGGTTATGGTCAGACAAGTAGAATAGGTGCTACGGTGATCAGACCGGTACGATTTTAATCAATTAAAACACTCTAAAATTACGAAGATCTTTCAACCCTTATTTAATTCTTAATCAATCCCTTTGTTAATGCCATATTTTCTTCATTGTTTAAAATACCAATACATTTGAAGAAATTATGAAGGATGGGAATGTATTTATTTTAATCCCGTTTCGCTCATCACAATTTTCCATTTCTAACGAAGGCTTTTTATCATTGCATCAATTTAACGTCAATGGACAAACGAAGTTAGCAAAATAAATAAATTATACTGGAAGAGGTTGCGATAATGAATCTTATTTAAACAAATATTTAAAAGCACATTTATGTTTCAACTTGCAGGTGAAAGTGATGCTGAAAGTGTCACCTGGAGATGGAGGAAGTTTTTTCAACGCCGACAAGAGGAAGAAACAGGTGACCCTGGTTGACCCGACTGCCGGGCAGTCCTCTTCAGCGGAGGATCGCAGGCCAACCGTGGCGGCGCCGAAAATGTTCGCGTTCGACGCGATATTTACCGAGGAAGATTCGCAGGTAAGCGTCTCTGGCAATCAATGAACGCCAATTTTAATCGTGACCGTCAATTCCACCGACTTCCCTGGAAATCCACTGAGAGGTCGGCTCTTTTCTTTCTCGTTCGCGGAGAATCGTTCTTCCATGGCCCTTCGATGCCTTTCAGAATCCTCGAGGAGCACGGAAAGGCTAAATAAAAAAAGAAAGAAAGGAGAGAAATTCTGGAGAAGTTAAGGGAAAGGGGCCGCGAGGAGGAAAGTAGGAAGTCAGAACGTTGAAACGTCTACGTGCTCCGTCGTCGACTTACGTTCATCCTAGAGACGCGGAAGACGTCCCTGCCGGGCGCATAACTAAACTAATTTCCCGACCTCTAAACTCCCTCTCCCCCCACAGGAAAATCCAGCCCACTACCCGCCGTCCCTCGGGCGAATGTTGCTTCTTTCCCATGACTTCTCTCCTCGGCTCGAGGAAATCGAATCGCGCGTTAATAGTCGTGATTATTTTTCGCAGTCCTCGATCATTCTCTTCCGCACTTCGGTCTTCGATTATTCGAGAACTTTCAAATTGAAGGAAAACCTTTTGCCATTTACCCGAACGAATCTTTCTCCAATAAAACTTCCGAACGAGTCGACTACTTAAGCGTAACCGAGCAGACTTCACGCGAACTAAGATCTCCGTAGGTAAATCTCGAGAAATTGGAATTTTTATTACTATTCTCAGTTTTAATAAATCAGTTTTAATAAACAGTAAAAATATTTAGAGAATTTAGAAATATTATTGTATTATTTGTAACTCATTATAATTTTTAATAAAGGGAATAAATGTTATTGTAGTTAATGTTTTATCATTCTGCATAAAATCTGCTGTCTAATCGTCACCTTTCCAATTGAAATTATGCTTTTTCAGGGACCACTGTTTCGAAGGTGATTCGTAGATCGTTATTAGACTGCGGATTTTTATACAAGACTGTTTTATACTGCATTGATTTCAAGATGCAGGCGCTACATAGATAATTATTTCTTTCTCATTGATTTTAATGAGTTAAACTCGTACAACAATATCTTTAAATTCTTCATATGTTTAAACTATTTGCAATTTGATGCAGTCGTTTTTATCATAAGTACATAAAACGGTTGGAACACGGCAGAACTTCCCCATTTAACCCCTTACTGTACTTTCACGAGTATTTATGGTAATAAACTGTTAAGTACGAACATTATTTAATGAACGTAAATTTTCGTTTTGTTTTAAGAAATTCTTAGAATTAAAAAACTATCACCATTGCAACTGTGAAGTAAAAAGTTGCGACAAAGGATTAGTGAAACGACTGTAAGCTTCTCATTAAAAACAGACATGCTTCAATGTGAGGTATGTCATACTTCAGTGTGTCCCGGGATTTTACCGTCGAACTGTGAAAGTTTAATCTAGAGGTCACAAGAGGAAAAGATGTTATACCAAGTTTGCGAATTAACGCTTTGTTTCAGAGATATAATCTAGAAAAGATACTTATTATTTTTTTAAATTTCAGCATTATTCCTTTTCTTTGAAGGAGCCTTTTTCACAATTGAAAGTGAATGTTGATAAGCACAGATTTATTCGATATCAGCGTAACTATACAAATCATACGATAAATATCGTCGAGCTCCGATCCAGTCGATATATTGTTGCGTGGTGATACTGGTAGCTTTACTAACAGTCAGGCAATTATCCAGTGAATTAGCATCAGAAGGTCAAGATTTTCGAACGCCAAATGCATTGATATTCGCTTTGTATACGCTCTGCATGTTTCTGCAATAGAAATGCACAAGGACATCCAATAGATCTGCGTTTATCAACACTCGATTCCAATTTAAAACAGGCTCCCGCAAGGAAAAGGAATGACTCTAAAACTCAGTAATAGTATAAAGTGTCTATTTTTGTCACAGTTAAAGTAAAGGTTATAACTCTATAAGAAAGCGTTAATTAGTAAACCTCATGTAACATGTTTTCCTTCTTTTAGTCGCTCGAATAACACTTAAACGACCGCTCACGAGATTTCTCGGGTTACAATGCTGAAACACAAAATACCAGCAACGAGATTTTTCGTTTTTATCTCTTTCTTTCTGAAAAGATAGAAAACAAAGTGTATTCGCTACTTTTGTGCTATATCTTTGCACAAAGGAACTTGTTTTGGAAAACATCATACCCTGCGTATATGTATTTATTTTTCATTTCCAAACGAGAATATTGCCGGTCTTAGTGTAAGCCCACGGGAATAATATGCAGTCATTTAAGCGTTAAGATCCCGCAGTTTGGCGGAAAATCCCGGAACATCCTGTATAGACGTACTCAGATAGATGGAATACAAGGTACGGCATAATGCTACGACAATATCAATATCTCCGAAGCCGACTCCGTCGATTACCTTTCAGCCCGCCAAACATCATCGTTCACATTTTCGTTACCGCTGTTCCTCCGAAAAGCATGAATCTATTCAGACCGAAGGTAGAAGGCGGAAGACAATGCCGCGCGTGCAAAGCCATCAAGGCTTAGCGATCGATCAGCGTCTAGCGTCTTTCGTAGTCTTCGGCGCGTCTCTTCCACCCCGGCGTCGGCGAATTTTATTGCATGGCATTGATGAACGACATCGCCGCGGAAAATGTCATCGGGGACCCGCGGAGTGTGTTATAATATCGCGGCGTGCATAGCTACGTGTGCGTGCACGTGCACCGAGATATTTCGGCGCTCTCCAGGGACATTATCGAACGTCGGATTCAAATGAGCCCGGAGCTACTCGGTTTTCCCGTCGTACCCCTCTAACCCTATCCGTCTCCCACACACAGAGACGCGTACACAGTCGCTCGTGCCGGGCTCTGGTATCTCTGTTCCGCGTTGGCAGCTAGTCCTCTCCAGGGACCATCCCTTCATTCCTCCAGCCAACCGCTCTCCCAACCGTCAGTGGCCCTTTGACGCAGCCCGTACCCTCATCCGACTGTGTTTAGAAGAACCATAGAAACCAATCGATTGATTCGATCAAATGTCTGCGCCGGCCGCGACGATTGTCATCGAAAGTCACAATGCCAGCCACTCCTTTTTCTCCTGCCGATTTTTTTTCTCTCTCCTCTGCCGTTCCCTCCGTGACGCGCGTGTATAGCCTCTCTGCACGGTAGTATCTGGATCGGTCTGAAGTTCGGAATCGATGGAGGGTACCACCGCGTGGCCCAACAGAGGAGCCTCCCAGAGAATGTGTCCCTTGTCCTGGGGGACGCTTCCGTCCTTTCCGATTGGCCGTGGCCGTCAAACGCAGGACCGCGTGAATATTTTAAAGACCGTCGTCGGCCGGACCGGACCGGCCCGGAAGTCGTTCATCTTTCATTATTTAGACCCGCCCTCGCGGTCATTCCATTTTTTCCGATAGTCTGCCTCGACTCTTGCCACGGGAACTGCAGGATGCTCCAAAGACTCGGCATAACATGCATTGAAAGCTTTCCCTGCTACATGCGAAAGCAGAGCTTTGTTTTTCTTCAACCCCCGTACACTTTTCGAAAATATATACGTCAATAATAGTTTACTATTTTCTCTTCTATTAAGCATATCAAACCCTTGCAGGTTTATTCAGCTACAGGTTATAAACATAGTGAGATAACATATTCGTACGGGAGAAGTTGATTGTAAGAAATACATTTCTAAATTACAATTGGTGAAGAAAGAAAATATGCAAAGACGAGCTTTGATATTCGATGACGATATGAACATGTCAAGAGTCCACGGTATTCGATAACCCATACTATACAGTGATCTCTTTAATTTTATTCTTTGAGAATCATAGAATGAATATTGCCATAAAACGTGATTTGAATTTTCGCTTTCATAATTGCACTCTCATTTTTCTCCTTTTATTATAGCTATCCTAGCTAAGGAAAACACTAAATTGCTATGATCTGCTCTTATTCTGTTGACGATAAATATGAGCTCTACATTTGAATTTTACATTTGAAATTTTTTACAGTTCTGAAGTATTTATTCTCAGATCTCATGATGTCTATTGGATCGTCCGGATAGCTGTTTCGTTTCTCGAAAAAGTTCGTTTCCTACGGATGCTAAAACAGCGCTTTATTCAGTACTTGGACAATCAAAAACAGGACTACAAAAATGCCAAAAAATTCTTTTCCACTCTAGGGATTAAAAAATAGTCTTCCATCTTCTCGTGAGAGAACGAAACAACTTTGTAGATGACCCAATAGCATAACTTGAAATAATAACGTACAGAAGATAGAGATAATAGCAAGCATGCTAAGCTGGAATACGAAAATAAGAAATCAGTTACGGCTGGTGAAGAAAAGTGGCGATTAACCGGCATGATCTTGCGACTTGACTCCGGTAGACTTTTTTCTTTGGAGCTGGCTCGAGGGGAAGATCTATATGAACGAACCCATTCGAAGTTGAAATCCACGCAGTTATCGCAGAACTGAAACCATAATTATGCTTAAAAGTGATGTAAAACTTCGTCAAAAGGGTCCATACTTGCCAGTGAAATTGCAGCGACAAACGCAATCTATACCCGATAATTTGAGCACTATAGTCTTGGCGGAAATTGTATTGAACAATATGGCGTTTGTTGATTTTATGAAGGTTGCCGAATCAGTTAACCGGGTCCGACCAAGACCCGCGTTTATGGCTCGAATTCCGTCGAAAAGCGAATCACTTGTACCCAGTTGCATGAATGTTATTCGATTCAGTGATTCGCCGAATTAACTAACTTTATGCTGATAAAGGTAATTGCCTAGATTGTCATTAATGTTGTCCTGCGGATGTTCAGTAGGACGGCCAGGGTGAAAATCGACGGTGTAACAGCACGTGGAATTACGGCAAATGTAATCCAGCCCGGTTGCAATTCCGATTTACCGATAATCTTTGGCCAGCGGATACCTTTGCTACCTGAGTCCGCAAATACGCGAACCGCGAATACGCTTGACCGTTGTGTAGAGAAGCAGTCCAATAGAACACGCAAACACACCACGTTAGATTGATTATGGGTCAGTCGAAAATTAACTTGGCCATGGTCGCTGATCGCTTTAAACGCAGAAAACGTTCGATACCCCAGTCATATTGCGTTGCATAATTCTATTCGAAAGTCATTACGTTCATCGTTGCTGGACTGAAACGAATGAAGACAATAATCGCGATCAGAATGTCCGGCACGTATCACAGGATTTCTGGTCCTGAAGTCTGCCGTCAAATTGCAAACGAAACTTCATCGTATGCAATTCTTGTGACTCCTTTTCTGAAAAAAATGAAGATCAATTTTGATTTATTTCATAAAACTGGAAAAATTTTATATTATTTATTGAACGTTTACTGTGGGTAACGATGTTACTATTTTCTAAGTCGATATTATTTATTTTCACAATAAAGATAAATGTTTTCCTGTATTTATAAAAATTTCCCAGGATCGTGTATTTTGTGGAGAAGTCCCATGTCCAATCGCACAATCAAACTTCTACTAAATTGTTTGTAGTGTGCGATAAAATTCATAGCTCGATAGAATTTGCCAGACTGTTCAACAAAATAATTCACAAAGTGTCTAACCCAGATGAGATATGTCAACTGCGCAATTACTTATTCAGAAGTCCTTTTTATCGATGTTGTTTCTATATCTGTTCAATCCTTTTATTATTTGTAAATTACATTCTAAATTTTATAAATTGGTTTTTCCTTCGGTAGATTAGATCTTTTTCTCTCGATTAGATCCAGAATTCGGTCACCGCGGGACAAGGGCCTGCGTAAGCCGACCCAGAAGATAGCACGACAGATATTCTTACCTGTTTATGTGTCTGGCAAATTGCTGGACCTCTAGCAACTCGTGCCGATTTGTCCGTCGAAGAACGCTTCGCAAAAGTGTTGGAAAAGGTATCGAGCAAATTGGAACTTCAAAGGCGCTTCCCTCCGAGCCAGCGTTCCTTTCTTCTCGGTCGCTGTTCCGGCTCGGCTGCCTCTCGCGGAAATAAACCTCGCGCGAGCGTGAAACTACATGGAACGCGTACGTGTGAATTCTTTCGTAGCGTCGGCGGCGCGAGGATGAATGGTTCCGACATCTAGCGATCTTACGCGTTTATCGAAGATTCGACCGATGCTTAGTTGACGCAACGTCAGCTCGTCTCACATTGCCCGCTGCTGAATTTCCGTCGTCATTGTAATTCACTACCCGTCAGCCTGGAATTCCTCGGAACACTTCCAGGATTGGACAATTCGGGCTCTTCTCTCGCTGTTCCCGGTTTTATTCGCGAGAACGCGGGAAACTGGATTTCCTCTTCCTTACAAGGAAGAAGGGCGCTGCGTCTAACTGCTGTTCTTCGAAATCCAATACAGGCATACACGCCCTCGAGTTCTACGTCACGTGGATTTCTTTCAGACATTTCGGCCGTCTTCTGCGAGAAAAATTAATCCCCTCCGAGATGCAGTGGCATTCTGAACCATTTATATCTGATGTACCAATGACACGGAACGGAAGAAATTTGACTGCAACAGTTTATGCAGATACTCGTTGACGAAAACGCAATTTGGATTACAGCTACAGAGGAATCTTTATTATTATTAATATCCTCCTGATATCAAAACACTCCCTTATCTAAAAATTTCATTCAAGTTCTCTACTAGGTGATAATGTATTTAAATACTACAATGATTAGATAATAGAACGTTTGCATATCATAATATTGTAAAAATAAATAGGTAGGGGAATCTCCATTTTATCAGTTTCGGATAATCCAGTTCTTCTGTATTAGATAATTATATATTTATTACATATATATTTACATTAATAAATGTTTCTAAAAATACTTTCCATTGTGAAGTTTATTGGATTATTTTCTATGAAAGCGTATTCATAATGTCACCTTTAAAAAGAAAAAAATGTAACCGATCTCAATAAGTCTGTTTACATATTTCGAAGAACATTACTCAAGCGAACACAACGATTTTAATGAGCTTTCCGTACGGAATGAAGAGCATGGAAGGGAAAAATCATGAATCGCAATATTCGATACCAAACCAATCTTCCCCGGCACATTGTTCCTGTGAAAGGTAACGAAGATATTAAAATGAACAAGACAAACGAGCCGCCGATACACTAAATCGAAATTTATGTATTTCCGAGCGCGAAGTTATAATTCAACGCGGACGTCCGAAGCGTTTTGCAGAGGACCGAGCGGAGAGCGTGCAGATGGAAAGTAGTTGAGCCGCGAATTTGTTTTTCCCCCGTGATCGAATCAATTTTTTCCCGGTGCACGATCGATCACTCGTCCGGAGATTTAATCAACCAGGGGATCGCTCGTCACGCTCGCCGGTATAGTGACGGCTTTATCCATTACGTCACGGAACGGAATGGAACGAAACGGTGTGTCCGGCGCCTAACATAATCTGTAAGGCGCGAAACAAACCCCTTTTCAGATGCAATCAAAACACTTATTCGTCAGGGCGCGGAACAAGGAGAGAGCCTGTCGATCTCAGGACCTCCTAGACCGTCGTTCTAGGAAAGGAAAAGGACGTGAAGTGTGCTCAAACGGTGGCCCGGTAGGTCCGTTGTGCAAATGAAACCTGGCCAAATTAATTGAACATCCATCTCAATTACGGCGCTCAGTACGTGAATACGGTCGTAGATGCATTCCCGTTCGAGATCTTACGCGTGTGTACACAGCACATATCGGTCGCGGCTGCCGACAATTCTATCCCTGCGGACGATCCGGCAGGACAATGCATCCTGGACAGAATAATTCACTGAGGCCATTATGGTCGGTCCAGGACAAGGGCTTTATTATTGACTTACGACTAATAGTCACGCTGCGGATTACGCGTGTGTGTACGGTGCGGTACGCGCTTGCGCTTGTCTACCCTTCCTATCTCTCTGTCTTTCTCAATCCCTCTCTCTCTCTCTCTCTCTCTCTCTCTCTCTCTCTCTCTCTCTCGTTTTCTCCCTCTGTTGCTCTCTCTTTCGATCAACGTCTGTTCGACTCTCTCCCAACACCGTCCACCCTCTCGTTTTCTCTCATCCTTCCAGTAATCGGCGTAGCTGTTCTCCACATAGCGTGCCTTCGATCTATTGCTCATTTCCCGGTGAATGCTGATCGAATGAGCCGCGTCGCGATGCCTGGAAATTCACAGTCCTCTCCCTTTCTTGTCCCCCCCCCCCCCCACCCTCCGAATTTCCGGTGTCTCGGCGAAAGCAGATCGCTTACATCCGACGCGAACAGAGATTAGTCCTCGAAACGTATAGGACGTCGAATGAGTCGAGCCAATGTAAATAAATCGCTCGACAATGGCGACTTGACTCGGTAATCACGATATCCAGGAGAACAGGTTTCAACAGAAGTTACACGTTCGGCTAATTAATTGGCTATTGTGCTTTCTGTTCCGCAACGATGTATATAAAACTACGGATGTTATGCATAGACGAACGTGATTGGACGTAATGAAAAACAGTATTAATTCCGGTCAAATAATTGACTTTCTATTTATTTTTGTTAATAACATATTCGGTAATTCAACAATAAATTGTTACATTTCACGTGCCATTCGGCTTGTGTACTGTGCTTTTTCCGATTTTTGATATAGTTTGGTCACCGTTACCGCTTATTTCTTCGCCGCTAAATGTCATTAAAGAATATAAATGTACACTCATATATACAACATACAACAACTGGAATATAATTAATACAACATAAAATTTATTTATGTTTAAGAAGATGTTAAAAGTGTAAATACTGTACGAGTGACTCAATTTTGAGTCAATTTCGTATACAAAATACTTACAGTAAAAATTAAAAAATAAATAAAATTATGTTACATAAATAATAAATAAAATTCCAAAAGATAAAAGATAAAAAAGTACAAAATAGTTACAAAATACTTATGGCATACGAAATGCTAGTTTGCACAGACATGTTCAATGCAGTTTATACCGTAAATTCAGACATACAATCAAGTTATAACAGCGACCGCGTTCAACCGCGTTCAACCGCGTCGAATGCGATGATGCAAAAATTAGTTACCGAAACCAAAGTACCGATACTTTGTCCTTAAGTTGTTCGCATAACTTGGCGAAGTCTGATTAAGGGGAAAGAATCCTTCGACGAACCCGGCTCGGCTGTAACTTTACACCCGGTGGTATTCTAATTTGCGGGCAGATTCGATTATAGTGATTACCGTGAAAGTATTCGTGACCCTTCCCAGCGACGAATTAAAGTGGAACGGTTGCTTCGTTGTCGATATTCCAGCGGAAATGAATATTCTGACAACTGAAACGAGAAAGGGGAATACAGAGCAAAAACGCTACGATCTGTACACGAGTTAAGAGTTCCATGAATCGTTAAAAAGAGTTTCATGAATGCATGGGCTTCTCTGCTATGTTATTCTCATTTTCTCGATGGAATTATTGAAAACGTACTTCCAACAAACATGTCATGAATCTGAATCGAAACATTATTTTATTATAAAATGAAAATCCGAGTTGAATGACCGTTTCTTCGATCGTTACCATCATTTCTTTTCTTATGTAGAAAAAAAGATTACAGTTCAGTGTTACAAGTACGCTTTTATTCGCTTAAAACCATTAATAAGAATTTCAAATGTTCATTATATTGCAAGTAATACTCTCGGAAAGTCCTTACAAACTCGCAATGCATTTTATACGAATGAGAAAAAGTGGGTCTAAACACCCTTGACCATAAGTTTAAAAAATATTCTTACAACAATTAAAGTCACCGTATACCTTCTTCAATATATGAAAATTAACCCTTTGTAGGTTATTAAATTTTCACATTATCAAAGTTCATATTCGATAAATTATTGAAAAATAGAAGGTTTCTATAAAAAGATATCTACTTTAAAAAGTCATACCAAATGGAGATGCTGTAGGTTGAAAAAAGTCTTCATTTTGAAGTTGAAATATCCTCGAGTGCACAGGGTTATAACAATGCGAAAGAAGTATTGATCTTTCAACTACGAATGCCAGTACACCGCCTTAACACTTAACAATCAAAGTAACTGACTTGCCTCTTTTCATGCTAATCCTAAAACTACTTTTATTGAGATTGCGGTTGATTTTGCCTTCAGCATGGACATGAATAAATCAATTTTTTTGCGAATTGCGAGCTTCCAATTGCGAGCTCCCAAAGCTCCTGCAAAATTCAAAATCAATCTACATAAACTGTTCACCTAATTTATCGATTCGCTGATTCTCTATCAGTCTTAGTATGGTGTTTTTGTTCTTTACTGTAAAATTAGGTGTTCATAAGTATGCATAAATAAATTAAATAAGATTAAATTAAATTATTTTCTATAAATCATAACAAGCGCGAATATATAATTAACATTATAAGAAACATGTTCGATCTGCAAACAAAATATTTTCACCTGGTAGGTCTGATGGGCTACGGAAAAAGTACAAAATCCAGAGGGAATAGGAAACTGTGTCCGATAGTTACCGAATGAATTCCGCGAGCAACGAAAGGACTCGTTATCAGAGAATCCATTCCAGATCGATTTCAAATGGGTGATCGCGTTCTTGCCTGAATTTAGAAAAGTGTATCTGGCAGGTCCGCGACGATATCGTCGAGATCGGTCTAATAAACGAGCAGCGTCGAATAGGGGCGATAGCAACGTTCTCCGACAGACGCACGGTAATCTGTAAACCAATCATACGGGCCCATGGAACGGATCCACCCCAATTGGTCGCATCTATATTCCTTGTTCTGCCCGAACCGGATCCGTCCAGTCGACCGCATCTTCTCGTAGCCAGCCCGGATAACTCATTTCCATATTACAGTAAGATCAATCCGGACCAGGATGCCGGATTCTCGAATGGACGATGAACTTTGGCAGGTGTCAGTCACGTTGATCCTCTAAAGATCGCGGTACCACGAGCTTGATGCATATCAAATGTCTGAATCTTTGACAAAACATTCATTAAATATTACATCCACCGGAAGGTATTTCGAAGTCTCTCTACTTTTAGCTAAAAATAATGTTTGCTCTCGAAGTGTATCTACTGTAAAATTGTAACTATAATTTAATGACTGAGAGTTTAATATATAAATAACCGGTTCCACGTTTGAAATTGTTGTAATAATAAGGTTTTGAGGGAAACATGTTCGCATTTAAAATTGTTACAGTAATAAGGAGTCTTTTGTCTGAAACACATATTACAATCAAGAGTAGCAGGATGTCTAATTGTCTAATATCTAAATATATAGTAGATGGTGGAAAATGTAGTTTCTCTGTCACTTGTCTAAGTGACAAACCATTTACGTGCTATAAAACCTCTGGCGAAAAGTATAGTTTTTAAAAGCGACTGAAATACTTTCATTTTTTTAAATTCTCGTTTTTATTCTTTCCGTAAACTAGTCGCTTTGAAAAAAAACTCAAGTCAGTTAATCCAACTTTAAAAAAGTTATTACGTTTTAAAAGACGTTCGAATACTTTTTGTCAGGAGTAGCACACTTAAAATTTTAATCAGTCCTGCATACGGTGAGTAATAGCACAACTAAAGTGATTACGTTGCGGATTACTTAACCCTCGGTCGGCGAACCATTTTTACATCCATAAAATTGATGATATTTCTACCTATTCTCAGCTTTATTTATCAATTATTGAAAACATGTATTTAAAGATATTTCTTATAAACCTATTAGTCTTTCCGTTGTTCCCAGTGTAACAGCAATTATTTAATTTAATCGTTGAAAACTGACGATTAAAAACTCACTGGGTCATTCTGACCCAGTAACCGTAGTGCGACTGTTGATAAAGTAATTTGGAGTCGTCTCAGGAATCGATCGGTCCTCGTTAGAGAGCTGTTAGCAAACAAAAGAATCGGTAACGGGACAATGGAACGTGAAACAATTTTTCCTGTTTGACGATGGTCAATTTTTCCGTAGACACAGCGGCCGGCGAGCTCGTTTTAATTATTTTTAACAACCGTTGTTCCAAGCATTCCGGGATTCAAACGAAAGGGGAAAATAAAGAGGAGAGACGGGCCCTGCAAAGGGTGGAAGCGAAACGCGGATAGGGTTACTGACGATTTCGATTGCGCATCGCTCAAACCGAGCGCGTTGGATTTCGCGAATGCTTTTTTGATCCGACCAGCCACCGCTATCTGCGAGAGCGGGGTGGCGCCGGTTGGTTTTTGGGTAGGGGATGACGCGAGAGGGTGCTCTCGCTTGCTCCCCAGGCGCCAATGACGCCAATCTCCCGTGTAAATCGCGACATATTTCACCAGCTGCCGGGGCGGGCAGGGGTTGACGGTGAACCTCCATGCCTACACCGATCCCCATCCTCCGCGCCCTTTCACGCCCTGCCGGGTCCTCGATCGGTCTTACCGCATTACTTTGAAAATGCTTCGGATAAAAAAGTTCTACGAACTGTTATCTCGAGAGTTATCGCGCGGCACCAGAGTTTCCCGTCGAAGTTGTCGAGTTGAAAATTCCGCGACGAGCCAACCCCGATGAACCTCGATGGGTACCGTAGACCTGTACCATCAGGTTGTTCGCAGTCTGGGTGGCTTAAAAAATCATTCGACATCGCCGTCCTTCTTTCTTCGCCTTCCTTCATGCATAAGCTGCACTACAAAATTCGAAAAAACATTAAATTATAACACGAAATGTGATAAATCGTCGAACTTTTAACTCGTGCAGCTTCATGTCGAAAATTCCTGCTGGCTGCTCATTAAAAAGTCAAGTCTCCATCTTCGCAGTCAGAGCACTAGAAATATTTTAAAATGTCTTAACTCGAGATTTCCTGAATTAAGATTTTGGGGTCATGAATTTAGTCTCGCTTTAATTTCGCGAAGTTATTATATTAACTTTACACGCGATCGCTGCAAAATAATTTTTAATGCTGCTCGGAAGATACGTTATAGGAAAATAGAACTAAAATATTATTAATTTAGTAAAAGATTCTGTTATTCATACGGATATCACATCCGCGCCGTAAATTCGTCTCCTCTTTCAATTAAATAGATTTAATCCCCCAAAGTTTCGACAAATATTTGAACAAGCTTTAAAAGATTGCCCCGGCAATCCTAGCTTTCCAATTTTCATTTCATCATCTGTTTTAATTTCAGGAAATGCACGGAACCGCTCGCTCGATAATTACCGCGATAATTAAAGTCGCCTAATCCCGATCTGCCCCTCAAACCCTTGTCGCGGCGAAAAATATCCGAAAATTATTCTACCCGTTAATCCGCTTCGACACGGAGGCTTATCCGAGGGCGCGGCGGTATTCTTATTTCCCTGCCGCCTTCACTGAGCAATAACACGTCCCGCAGGGTCTTTAAGTAACGAACGGCAGAAACAGCCGGAGGTTCGAGGAAATGGAAACGGTTCCACGGCGGTTTCGCGGCGGTGGCACCTGTTCGGTTCACTGCGACACACCGCCGCGTCGCAGACAGCAGGGCATCTGGAAACTTGAGAATTAAGAGATTCGCGAAAGGGGGTCATTCGATTATCTCCGACCATTAAAAGGGTCCTGCGCGCCGCCCTATTCCGAACGACCGTTCCTCTTCTCGGCGCTTCTTTTCCCGAACTTTCTTACACGAGTTTTACATTTTGTCGCCGCACGAACCGAGGGTCGAAGGAAGAGAAACTCGAGAGCCAAGAGAAAGGGAAACGACCGAAAAGAGCGAAGAGGAGAGGAGAGGGGAGAAGCTCCGGTGGCAAAGTTCTCTTCCTCGAAGAAAAAGCCTGTCTCGGGCAACGAGCTTCTGCCTCCCTTGCCCTTCGCCGAAACACACCCCTTCCAAGCCCCGAACGATCTCGCCCGTCGTGTCATTGGTATTCCAAGCGGTCGCGCCAATATTGCGTTACTAGAACGCGTCCTGCAAGCCTGATCGACGCGACACGGGGCCACGATGACACCCCGGCGAAGCCGCTTGTAAGTCACACCGCGATGGCTACGGCTCCCTTTTAATTTACACCGACCGAAATTAATGCTCGCTCCCACCCCAACCTCTTTTGGCCACATCGTAATCGAGACCGCCTCTCGGCACTCGATTTTTTTCAATCGTCTTCGGGTGAAACAGCTTCATCGCTTTCAATTTACCCGCTCCGTTCAGATGCCCATTTCGAACGCCCCACTCAGGGACAGACGCGCGCCAAATGGGGTGGAAAATATTTCATGTCTGAGATCGTGTATGGCTAACGTATTTCTTTACTTTATACGGTTATGTCAAATAAAAAATACATATACACATTGGTTTATTTTTTAGTCTTTACTGCTGCTATACCATTTATGTAATTACTATTTTTGTATGCTGTTGTTTTAACTTTATTCTCTCGAAATATGAAATCTTACATTTTTCAAGTGCTTGCAAATCACTGAGATCTTGAAAATTTTGTAAACGTAGACGTTCTAGCTGATAGTATACAAAAATTTATATTTCTTTTTTAAATAATTAGTGAATATACAGAATCATGCTTTTAAGACGATTTTTAAAAATATATAAGTCTTATTTATCGTAGAAGTACACTGGCATTTTAAGGAATATATGAACTTTTATTATACTTATGCAACACTTATGGCTGAATTCAATGATTTCAGCAAGTTCTATTTAAAATTATCTTCCAGTAGTTCTTCCACTTGCACAATTTCTGGAGATGTTTAAAATTCACCGGAGGCTGTAAGCGTATCGCGAGACCCGTGTAATTGACTATTAAAATCCAAAACTGTTAATAAGAATAAATATTCACTTTGAAGTCACCGAGGCAAGCAGTCTCCTTAAATACTCGTGAGAACGGAACCGTTCTTGCTCTCTTTCTCCGTAGGAAGTTCCTTCGAAATCTTCTTACGTAGCGCTCGGCAGCGTTGTTAGTTAGGGAGTCCCCGAGGAGAGCATCGTAGTCGGAACGACGACGCTCGGAGGTAAGTTGGAGCCGGGACGTTCCAGATAAAGATGATCTCGGGATTCTAATTATTCGGCGATTTGTAAATGGCACTTGACTCGCAGGAAACGGAGGTCTGCAGATGAAGGTACACAGTTCCCCGTAGCCTTCGTCTCGCTTCGAATGCAACTCGAGTACAATGGTTGCGGGCGATTCTATGGGTTCTAATAACCATCCGGCCGAACGAAACGTTCCTTTTGATAAATATTGGGCAATTGCGAGGCACCGTAGACGCGGTTACGATAATTTTATGCGACCTCCATTCCGCGGCGATGCGAGCATCGTCGAGAGGGTGCGGCTGCGAAACGCATTTGCATCTAGACGGTTGTTCGAGCAGCGAGCTGCATCGCCGCGATGTCGTTCGACGCGGAAAACGTATCGAAAACAAACAACCGGAGAGTATGGTTCCGCGCCCTCCGAGAGCGACGCGTGTGCTTACGGAGCGGCGAAGCGTGACACGCGCGAGCGTGTACGCGCGGAAAGCTCGCCGGTCCGCGTTCACGAGCCGATAATTCCGAAAATTGCGTCGCCATATGCGTGACATCCGGTTTTTGCTCAGCGCAGCGTGATCCGCTCTCGCCGACTTACTCGCTTATAAATAAATTCCGATTGGATCGGAGCGAGCCCGTGATCGACGAAAATATTCGATTGGCCGGATCGGGCCTCTCGGACGCCATCGACACGCGCATGTACTCGCGGCATATTCAGACGGAATTCTGCAACGTTTCACTGAACAAAGCGATTTTCCGGCGAAAAACGGACCCACGAAAGTTCGGACACATTACCCCGGAAATCAATATCGCTGCCGGTGGGCTGCGTTTGATGGAGTGTCGGGTCAAGTTCGAGCGAAGGTATTTGGGACCGATGTACCCATCGTATCAGAGTTTGCAAATTTTGGCCAACCGCTCGGCTTACGAGACCGTAATCATTTATCTATAATGGCGCAACTATCTTCTCGAAAGATATTCAGCTTCCAGTTGCAAGACTGAACGATGCAAGTGGACACGTGAACACGTTCTTATTCTCGTACGTTATCTTACGAAAATTAGAATTAACTTTTAACTATTATTTTCGGTTCCTGAGACTACTACTAATTACATATCGTCTCGTAGTAAAAATATAATGGTAGAACAATTGATTTTGATTTAATACTTTTATGTGAAGAATAATGCAATAAATATTAGCGGTCTGTGAGATGACATATGAGTTCGAATAATACAACTGCGCCAGAATTCATCTTTATTAACTTATACGTCAAATCGTCTTGCAATCGGATCGCCTTAGATTCAACTAATTACACTAACAGAGTATTTGAATAATAAATAAATCTAATATTGAAGAACCGAATGATGGAGGTTTTAATTATATAAGCTTGAACAAAATGATATGTATAAGACATCTATAGTACATATTAGGTCATAGTCATAAATAACTTCCGTTTCTTTATCAGATATTTAGTTCGTTTTTTAGTTATTTATTTTTGCTTTTCTATTTTATTATTTTTAAACCTTAGCTATTTAGTGAAAACAAGAACTCGTTTCTCCTGACGACTCGTGGTGGTTATATACGAACAATAGATTCTACCTAGCTGGATATTCGTGACTCAACCTCATAGTAGAATCACTGTATTTTTAATGCGGTATAGTTATTATGAACGTTACTTTTTCATTTATTATGGAAAATATTCATTCGACCGAGTATGTTCATATAATGAATTCGCTGTCCTTATCATATTCTACGAAAACAGTTTATCAATCTCTCTGTAGTTCAGTCCATTATGGATGCAATAAAGGATTCACTCGCATCGCACGAGTCAGTTGGTACTTTTAATCGCTGAAAACGGACAGAAAACAGTGTAGGCTGAAATTCCATAATAATTCTTAATCTCGAACACGGCCGAACAAGTCGTAAATTCACTCCACGTCGGCATCTTCCCCAGAGCGGCATGCGTAATAAATTTTCCACGAACGAAATCGAGCCGATCGCCGCAGCCACAGGCAAAAACATAATTTGAATTCGACGCATTATCGAGCCTAGAATCGACGCTGGCTAGGGATGGAAAAGGGAGGGGGGGAGAGGGCGAGCAGGAGAGGGATGTTTTCCGCGTGGAGAGCGCCGTGGAAACCCTTGGCCCCTCTTGATCCACGGGGGAGGAGGCGCGGAATCAAGTGTTTGAGATTATGACGGAGGCTTCGGTCACGTATTTCATTAACCGTGATGCTGTCGGTTCCGGAGCCCACGTAGGGCGAGTGGCAGATCTCTCGAGGGTGCAGGTAGCCGCGAAATATGTTTGCTTTGCGTTACATCCCCCGGGATGATCCCGTTATAATTATGAATGTCCTTGTTGTTCCGCGAACGAGCGCCGACCAATTCTTCGCCTCTTTGGTCGCCGTTAATCTCGTTGGGGATTCCGCCGAACCCCGTGTGCCGTTCTCGCACTTTTTCCTTCTCAGTTAAGGTTTAAGCTTTTATAAATCATAGTCGATCGCAACAATTCGATTTAATAAAAATACGAGGGAAAGCAACTCATCCTTAAACAATTAGCTGTTGGAATCTTTTTGAAATGGCTGTCTTATTTTTTAAAGCGTTTATTTACTTGACCTTTTTGACAAAATTTTGCTACTTCTTCGTGACGAGTATATTCGTCAAAAGTAGCTAACTGATTGAGTATGAAAACAAAACTTACCTTTTTCTATTAAGAAAATCCTAATAATAATATTCAATATGGAACAAAAAATGTCAATTCTGTATTTTGCTTCGTATTATATTAATGGTATCTAAACAATAAAATTAATATTATTGTTACCAATTGACGAATAAATATGAAATACATAATTTCGTGAAAGAGATTACAGCACTACAAAGTTTTTAAATTGTTCTTAACTACTTCACTAACGTGACTATAATTGTTTCTATCATAGATTAAACTTGGATTTGCTATAAAATTGTTAATTAGTTGGCTACAATTTCGCTAGATGTTCAAACATTCCATGAACCAATTTTTACGCTTCCGTAAATTGTAGAATGGACACTTAAAATATTGAAGCTGGATAGAAAACTCGACACAATGATTTGCACCGAAGATGACAACTGTTAGTTCAATCGTGTCGATTACTAGTTCTTCATTGAGGTAGCTAATGTGGGTCAGACTAGATCCAGCGTCGCCGTCAGCGGCTACAACCGGATAAAACGAGGAAAACCGTCGGCTGTTCGTTTCCGCGGGAAATTTGTTGAACGCGAAAACCGACGCAGAGCTGTTTCCACCGTTTCCAAGCCTTGTATCGACGAGATTCGTTCGACGGTCTAGCGTGCTTTGAAACGAGCAGCGACAGATTGGAATTACCATATTGGAAGAGGGACTGGACTCCTTATTTCCGTTTCCTTTAGCGCGGGCGAACGAGGAGGAGGGGAGGGGGCAGGGAGATGAAGAGATGAAAAGAGACGAGGAGAAATAGGAGTGGGATAAAGAGGTGGGGGGCTAAGAAAACCCCCGAAGGGCTTCTATCCAAATCGCTGTCTGCCGCGCGATTCTTCTCCCGCGTTCTCCTGCAACTGTTTCCCGTCTTTTTTCACCGGTCTCTCCCTTTTCTACGTGGTGCCCCTACCCCGGCAGGAGGCTGCGCCCCCCCCTCCCATCATACAACTTTCATCTCCCCTTTTCCATCTCGGGCCACGAGATTCATCCGATTCTCGTCCACGAAGATTTCAATCTTGTTTGGTCGAGGTATCGACACGTCCTCATCTTCCTCTCGATATTCCCTGCAACCTGTTCCCCTTTCCCCGCCACCCTTGCCTTCTCACTCTTTCTGTTTTTCTCGCTTCACGCGCCCCTTCCGACCGCGAAGCGGTTGCTAACCCTTGCGACAACGAGAGAGGACGGTCGATGCTTGTACAGGGTGTCCCAAAGTATGGGACCACTCGAAATGCGCGAGCCCGAATCGGCGAGGTTTGCTTCACTTCATATGTAAACCCTGCATCTTCGAAGTACCGACCCTTTGCGCTCGTTTAGTGACTCGGACTCATCACTTAAAATTGATATATAACTTTGTTATATAACATTAAGTGTAATTATTGCAAGAGTTACAAAATTCAATTTCATAATGTACTCGAGTTATAAAATAGAAATACCGTAAGTCAGAAAAATGATTTTGAATTCAAAGTTCAAATTGCTTCGAGTGCAAAGGATTAAGCTAGGAACTTCTATCGATTATTATTGTCTTTCCTTAACACGTTGACTGCCACGCGTGTGTTTACAACAAAATCCCCGTCAGGCCACCGGTGCCACTGTAAGATACGTGCACTGCTACCGCATGTCTGTTTACTTTTGCTGTCACCCGAATACGGGTGACGCGGCCTGATGAGAACTTTTGCTGTCACCCGAATACGGGTGACACGGCAGTCAAAATGTTAAGGGAGGGCGTCCAGGCGAACATCAACTACCACTAATTTTTCAGATAAAATTTTGAAAATATGCACTTTGATAACATTTTTTACGCTGATTCGCATTATGTAAAGAAATTCGTTTCCATAAAAACATTTTTTTATTAATAAAAAAAATAGTTGACAAAATAAATTTAGTCTCCTCAAGGAGTCATCCTCTGTGCCTGCGCCAGTTTGCGGTATGGGCGGTACTTCGCTATCTCTCTACCATGAAATGCACTGAAATCGCACAGAACCTAGTAACACTGACTGGGATAGCCTGACTAGAAACAAAAAATATATACCCCATGTCATACGCTGTGAAATAAGCATGTGAAAGCATGTGAAATAAACGATTTACTACTACTAAAAGGATTGTCTATACTTTAAACAATAAAGAATAGCTGTCTTCCTGTATATCAACATTTCAAACTGATTTTCAGATTGACAAATGATAGACAGGTTCTCTCTTGCTTATATATTTTTATAGTAGATGAAATCGACACTAATTTTGACAAATAGATAATAGTAATCAACAGGCATCTTTATACAATCTCCTTATTCTACCACCAAGAGACTATTCTACCGGCAAGATTGACGACAGCAATTTAGACGTTGTTCAATATCCAATTCGGACATAACCCCAGCGATTTATATTTCCATCAAGAACATGCTCTAGCCGTCCCACGTTTCCAGGACACCCCGTACCGGTCAAAACGAATCGAGTGCATGCTCGGAGGAAATTCCCGGTCGCTTCCGCAGGAAATTCGCGAAACACGCGACCCCTCCGCCGATTTCCAGACCCCTCCTGATCGTCGTCGTTTCGTCCGGTGATACATTTTTTCTTGGCAAAGCATCGGAATGATCGTCCCCTCGAAAATCACGATCCTATCGCCCATCGCGAGCCTAACGTCCCCAAGGGTGCTCGGGTGGGGGTGGAACAACCCCGGTAAGGTGAGCGTGACGTGCTCGCGCTCATTCTCAGCTTCGAAAAGGACTTTTCCAGTCTATGAATATATTAAAAGCAAACAAAGCCGTTCCTGCCGTAATCCTCGCTCTTTCCTCTCCCCACCGCGGCGTCGAGTCGAGCCGAGCCGAGCCGAGCCGAGCCCGAGGACGTAGCGAACGCGTTTATTAAAGCGTCCCACAAACGCTTTCTTAAGCACTTTAAAGTTAAGCTTCGTCGTTATCCTTGAAAGTCCTGACGTGCCTCCTTTTCGTCGGACCGGCGAGCGCCGCCACCCCCGGCGTTCACGGCAACGAGGAGCAATTAAAGTCGCGTCCATCGCTCTCAGCGAACGCCTTTCGTTGCTAAATAACTTGACACCGGTTACTTCGGAGAGCTCAATTATTTTACAGCCGCGCCTTATTTTGCTCTTAACGAATACCGGCGATTCGTCTTTTTCGATCTTTTTGGACACTCGGTACTTAGTTCATAATGATCTCTCATTTTTCAGACCGAGATCTGCTCGAGCGCGCTCACGGACGTCATTCACGCTGTCATCAACGGCACGGATGGATGCTTGTTCTGCTTCGGACACGCGGGATTAGGTGAGTTCGCAATTATTACAGATCCGTTCGTTTGGCAGTGAATCTGCGAGTTCTAGATTCGAGGCCTATTTCGAACGATGGTAGTTCTCTGTTCGAATTTTAACGCTTACAGATATGATTTTGTTTATTTATTGTGTTCTTACTGAATTTTTAATTTTCAATCGGCTAAACGTAACATACAATTTAAATCGTAATTATTACGATTAAATATCAAATCGTAACCTCTTGTAAAATATGATAAAAATATCGTCAAAGTGAAGCTATAAGTTCTCTAAATATCACGTTATATGTCATGATTTTAAATATTTATATTCACAAAATCAATTTTATGTTCCTTACGTGAAATACAAAATTGTTTGATTCTGGTATTGAACCTGTTAAACAGGTAACATTGTTATATTATTTTATCATATTATATTGTGATAAAACATAAAATCTGGTGACGGGAATGTAATACCGAACATTCTATTCTGATATAAAAAGTTGAAATTGAAATCAACTTTGCTTCCTACATTTTACAAAATATAGTCATGTTGTGGACACACGGAGCAACCTATAACACTAAATCCCTTAAAGTCGTGAAGAGCATGTTAGATAGTATTTAAAAATGAGTAAAAAGTCATAAATGCAAACGAAAATCGAAAACAGTGAGTCGTTGATTCGAATGCAATTACTTAATACATTATCTACTGGCACACATCAACCATTTGTCTGAAATGTTTTAAAAGCATGTAACTTCTCGAAGAAACAATCTCAAGAGAGATTAAAATTATTCGAAATAAAAAGAAAAACATTATCTTCCGGCGACGATTTTATAATTTTTGAAAGTATACACCTTACATTTTATTAACACTTCAATGTATTGTCCGATGGGATTATCAACTTCAATCGTGTAGCAATATAATCTGATAACTTCGTTTCGGATTATCCTATAAAAAGGAATTTTAAGCATCCTATTAGTATATCGCAATAATTGATAATCGTACTGATAGGCTGTTGATACATAGAGCGTTAATATCGACGAGTAATTCCATCAGCATTAAGTTTCCGAGAATCGAGCTTGAATAAACGCCGACTCGCATGTTTGTTCGCCGAGACGCATTCAATCGAGGACGCGGAGGACCCAAGGCTCGACGTCCTGGATAAAAAGCAGGTTAAACATTTTTCTTGCTTCCGCGTGGGTGAGCGAGGGGGCGACAACGACTGCGTCCTTCTTTCAGCTGGCTTTGTTCGACAAAGTTCGACGTCCTCGTAGACAAAACGCCATTGTTCCCACCGCGAGGAACTCATTCGCGTCGAGCGTGGAAATAATTACGTGAAATATGAATACCTCGAGGAATCCTCGCGTTTTTATCGCCCTACTGCGCTCTTTTTCGCAAGCTTGTTACGTTGGTAAGATACAGCTACAGCTGTTCATGCTGTACGCAACTCCGTCCTGTTTCGTGATTCGAGGAAATTAATTACTGCCCTGTCATTGCACCGTGGCAGCGAAAAATAAGTGTCGTCAAATTTATGAATTTCGTTCGTCCTTCGACTCTTGTGTTAAAAATTGGAAATAATGGAATCAATACTGCAACATATAAGTGAGTTAGAATCATAGTGGCGTAACTCAGTTTTTCGAAAATTTTCACTTACTTCTTACAATGTAATTTGTACGTGCCGAAATGTTAAAAAGGCAAGTAAAATAAATTATAAAATGATCACAGATTAACTGAACGCTAAATTATCTTAACAATAAATTTGATCAGTAAATATCACACGTGTTTCATCACAATCGGGAGAATTTGACCTACCTCACTACGATTCTAACCCAGTGATATGTTAATACAAAATTATAAACTGATTTCATTCGAGTCAAAATTTATCCGATTGAAATGAAATCAGCTAAAGTATTCATAGAGTTTATATGTTGATATTAATTTAGTTCTTTAAAAACTGTATTAAATTCTCTCTATTAGTTTCTTTCTCTTTCGCTCAAGAACCAAAATTTCAAAAATCAGCTGTCTAAACAATAAAGATTGAGAAAACTTCGCGTATCATTCTCTAACAAATTAACATTTTCAAGGATTTACTGTAACCATCGTTCGTTACACTTTTCCAATAAAAGTATCAGGCACATCCGTCAAAACGTTAGTTAGAAAAGCAGCAGCTTCAGTAACATTAAAGTACAATTTTTGTCGATGTTTAAGCCTTGGAAACAGCTGTGAATAACTTTCGCTGACGTACATTTAATTCGTTTTCCAATGCGCCGCGATATAGTTTCCCCGGCCGAGGTTTCCTTTACGACAGAATCGTCTTTGAAAGTCCGCCGAGAGTGCGTGACGACGACAAAGGCAGCTTCGCTAATTACTCGCGCACTCGGCGATCTTTAAAGCCGTGTTTCTTTGAGAGCGAAGACTCCGGCCGAGCAGATTTCACTGCACGTTTTCGGCTTATTTTGCCGCGAAGACTGCCAGACACGAAATTCAAAAGCTCCAAAGAGCGCATTCTGCCCTTGAAAAGTGTAGGGAGGTTGCGAGCCGCCGCCTATACGGGGGTAGTAGACCAAAACACCAACCCGAAACTGTTTTGTCCTACCGTCAATAGAGCAATCCACCTGCGAACGACATAATAACAATATAATCACTGACAGGTTAATCTTATTCTAAATTCTCTACCCTCTCTGTAACCAAATTGCAGATTTTTCTGTCGTTAAAGTACATTCAAACGAAGACTTAAATGACGCTTAACCCTGTATGCATATTTTTACAAAGTCTTCTTTGAATCAAAGCCGCATTCCCTGTAAACAGGAAACTAAATGAATGAACATCGTCAAAATATTTATAAATATAGGTCACTCCCTTTTCACACAAGTTGAATAAAGACAAACTTTAAATATTTGAAAAAATCTTCTTTGACGATACACTCGAACCATTTTCACAGAAATGTAATTGAGTATGCTCAGATGCATTTATAATTTTATTTATCAGTTTGCAAATAGCAGCAAATATCAATCTACAGATATAATTCAACAAATTCACAATTTTAAAAATAGCTAAAATTTCTTTGATGTGTGAATTAAGAGTTGGAAATCGCAATATATAATTTCGTTGATTACATAAACAATAAGGGAAAAATATGTTCGCCACATTCTAGTTAAAAGTGAAAATAGGTATAATAAATTTAAACTAGTATGCGACTTCAAAGACGTCCTGTACTCCTACTAGTTTTCCTGCAGATCTTCATCGAACATGAGAAAATCGAAATAAATTATCAGAAACAAATCAAATAAAAATATCTATACTCGAATCGAGTGTTAAATAACTACCAATCGAAGTGTTAATTCAGCACCAGTCGTCACAGTAAATCGCGAATCAGACGACACGCGTTGCATAGAATTTGCACGTTCAGCAGCGAACGTGTTAACTAACCATTCGGCTGTCAGAGCGTTCCCTGGTTCATTTAGACATTTCTGGTGCCACCCCCGTCTTAGATGGCTCGTTTGCCGGTTGCTTTTCATCGTTCGCCAGGAAGCTAAGAGCGGAGCTCGCGGTCGCCGAGACGCGAAAGTTGTTTTACATTTTAAGTAGTGATATCGAGTTTGCATGGAAATGCATGATTATGGGTGGGAGCCGAGGGGAAAGAAGGTTTCCCCGACAGGCGGTACAGTGGTTAGGACGGATAGCAGGCCGCGGGAAAATGGACGGGCACAGGGAAAGAGGGCGAGGACGCTGGGTACGCAATGGTGGAGACGAAAGGAAACGAGATAATGTATGCTACTGGGACACGCTCTTTCTCGCCGACCACCTTTCGAATCTTAACGTACCCCCGGAGATTATCTTCGCCCGTTTCGCGTTCAACGGGAATAATTTCCGCGCTGACGGATTTATGGCGGAAGAACCGATTAGACTTCGCGAGCGAGCACCACCGTATCGATTACAGACGACTCCATTCGTTCTGCTGCCTGTCCTTTGGATTCCGAATTCGTGGTTATTGTTTACGATCGTGGAGAATTTTTGAATGTGAAAGAATCTGCAAACCAAATGCGAGATGTCGAGGGCCTTAGTCGATCTCAAGGCGAGGGTACCTCGGCAAATTGACCAGCTTCCCTCACCTTGTCGCCTCTCGAAGGGTGTACATTAGTTTTAAGCATTGCGATTGGTTTTTAGAGGTAACCGCCTACAATACCGTCTAGAATATAAGAACGCGGTCGAAGAAGTAACGTCGTTGTCGTTGCAGCGCGAACGAAAGATTATATCGAATAAACGCCTTTTTAAAACTCGAATATTTATTGTTTTTCCCGGACATCCTTACAACATTTAATTCGTTCATTGAGATTGTTAAGGGGTAGAATGATCTTTGTTAAAATCCTGGTCTTGCAATCAATGCAGAAAATTATTGCTTTCCACCAAGAATCGCGGTATAGTTGTTACTTACTGTACGTGACGGATCAGTATCGTTGTTAATAATTTTGATTAATATTTTAACATAAAATGATGACGCATGAACGTGTGATGCAGAATCAAGTGAAACGTGAGAATACTGTGTAAATGGAGTGGAATACAATTCTATACTGATCGTGACAAATTCATGGAATCCGAGCGGTTTAAAAAAGACATTTTATGATAAAGTTAAAGGCAATACTGAAGCTTTAGACAACCCTGGATGGAACGCTGTGAAACTTTTTTGTATAAACGATCTCATGCTGTCTGCTTTCGAAGTGGATTTTCCGGAAACAAGATAACCCGGTGTGACACATTTCTGTCATCCACACGGAATATATAATTTTCTCAAAGAGTCAACGCAGAATGATGAAAACCTCACAGTCGAATAACAACATATTCTCCATGTAATTATCGCGACAGTTTGCTTTCGAAAGGAGCCTCGTTAGTTAATCTGCTGCAACAATTTTTTCCAGAAACAAAATTAGCCGGCATGACCCGCAGACCCAGTGACATGCCACACTTACGTCATCCACACGGAATACATAATTTTCTCAAAGAGACAGAATGATAAAAAGGCGGACGCACAGTCGCCTAACAACATATTCTCCATATAATTATCACGACGGTTTGCTTTCGAAAGGAGCCGCGGTTGTCGCGTTGGTTAATCTGCTTTGCCAGTGCTTTCTCGCGGTGAAAGGGATCGACAGCGCGTACCTTAAGGGCCGCGACTGATACGGAGTAATTAGCACGGCGTTACAAAGTACAAAAGCCTGTATTGTCTGGTTGTCATGCAAGCAGGCGGCTGGCTTCTCCCCGGTGATAATTTTCTGTACGACAAATCCCGTTGCCCTCAAAGAGTTTTCCGACGGGCATCCGTTTCGTTTTTTCCTCGGCGGGGCGTTCGCTGTCGATCTTGCGATTACTCGTCGGCCGCGCGCCGCTTTTCCCCGCGGTTCCGCCACCGCACATAGTTTTCCGCTCGCGGATTGAATCGCGCGGGAAAAACGGAGGCGAAGAAGACGCAGGCAATCCTTGTCCCTTGAAGATCGTTGCCAGGTTCGATCGCGCCTCTGCAGCGAAGGCAGAGTGGGCTTCTCCTTTCCTCGTCTATCCGTTTCTCTCTTGACTTTCCCGTCCCCTTTTGTCCCGCTTCGCAATCCTCTTTCTTGCCGTCTCTTTCGTTCGCCGGGAGAGTCAAAGCTGCGCGGCAGCGGCGAGGTAAAGAGTTAGGGGAGTCGGGCCACAAAGAAAGGGCAACAGAGGGACGAGAGTGACACAGAAGGGAAAAGAGAAAGGGAGAAAAGTGCGTTGTCGTAGCGATGATCAAAAGCAGTTTGCTCGCGGACTTGCCTCAAGTATCTCCGGCCGCGACGGTGGCGGCTGCGCGAGGGGACGAAGTTCGTTCGGCTTCCTTCCTTCTCCTCTCCTTCGACTCTTTCTTCGCCGGCCGTTTCTTTATCTTCGCTCGCCGGTCTCTTATCTCTCCTAGCTCCGCGCTCTCCCGTATCTCTCCGACGCGTCTCTCTTTATTGATTTTCCCTCGCGGTAAGTTTCAACTTCGCGCGCGAAGTACGACACCTCGCGTTTCTGGCTTCTCTACGTGTCTTTCTTCTTGGCCTTTTGGAGAATCCCATACTCGGAGACGCTCGAAGGAGACGCGAGGAAGGACTCATTTCGCCGAGGCCGTGTTCTCTTGATCGAGTTTGCTCGAAAGAGTGGGTAAACTGGATTAACGCGTCGACTGCTGCTCCGGGTTCGTTCGAGGCTCTAGTTAGCTACTACTTTAACCCCCGACAAGCTCCGCTGGCCCTTGATTTATGGAAATTTGTGCGAGGATTAAAAGTTGCTCAAAACGTTAATGTTTAATCTTTTAATGAATTCGCGCTTGTTTTGGGGAAGCGTTCGGCGGATTGTCATTAAACTTACAGTTTTCTTTACCAGTTCGTCGGAAGGCGTTGTTCCGAACTGCTTAGATTATTGGTAACTTATAAAATACGTATATAAGCTAAGACATTGATTAAGGATTAACGTAAAAAAGGTGTTTCTTTCATCCAATTGTAGATTCTCACTTTTGTAATACTATAAATATTGTACGAACACGAAAAATGCTAGTTAATCTTACCCGCGATGGACTTAATGGTGAATCTACCAATATCAATAATAAAACCATTATCCAATCCACGTTAATATCCTACAAAAGTCCATTTGATCCTATTTGCTCGCGCTGGAAATTTTGCTACTACTTTTTGACCAATGCTGTTTTTGTTAATACAGAAACCGGGTGAATAGAATCGAAGATACAATGACAAGATATGATTTACTCAAACTTCGGACGACTACTACTACGATATATACTTCAATAAAGAAGTTTATCAATAAATTTTTCATAAAAACCTTTATATAATTTCTTTAACTGTGAAAGGAAAAAACCACTTGCGACATCACAGATTATTCACGACTACTTTGTGCTTAATTCGTCGTAAGGTATTAAACCTCATTTTTCAAATGAGGTTTATGAGATGTCTTTTTAGGTTTATTGCTTGCAGGTGTTGTATCGTTTTTAACCGTTGTCGTCCGTGTGAAAACGCGGTTGGACGGTTCACATTCGCCATAGTTTGTCGAATTTTGTAATTTTCGTTCGCCGGCTCATTTCGATGCATCGAGCCTCGCTGCTCGCTGTCTCACTCGATCGCGCGGAATCGACGAGACGTAAACGACCGCGGGAATACTGGTTCGATTCGCGATGTGTTCGCAGGATCTCCGGGACAAGACACGATTCCCTTCCCGCGTAAAGGGTGAACTCGAGGGGAATTCCAATCGGCGGATGCATCGGCTTTAAAGCACTCCTGCGCGAGTTTTCCGCGACGCGGTTCTCGGAGTACGTTTCTCGCCTTCATCCGCTTCGTTTCCCTCCGCGGGTCCGTAAAAGTTCTCGCTGAAATTTTCCGCATTCCCTCGCGTAAATCGTTTCCTCGGCTACGCGCAATATCGACGAGCGCATTTAGACACGGGACGCCTTAGTTTAAAGGAAAACTGTCGGCAGGATTCCTCTCGGAACGCGCGGACCTCGCCGTCGACGTACGGCTGTTCGCTGCAAAATGTTTCCGATTACTCGGAAACTTATCGATCGCTGGATTAATCCTCGTACGTTCGGCAGAAATCGTTGCAAAACCACCGATGATATTACGCGCGTTTTAACTTCGGCACCGACAAGTAGTGTTCTATCCGTAGTTTCATAGTGTACTTTGTCTGCCGCATCACCCACATCTGGGTAAAGAAATTGTTTGCGCAGAATTGAAAATTAATTTTTATGCTAGTCAACTATATCTTCCCCATTTTATTATATGTATAAGTGATTAGATTAATGTCACGCATTCTAATCTGATTAAATAAAATACTTTATGAAAATGGGGTGTCAAAGAAATAGGTTCCTTCAGAAAAAAATCAAGCATTTTGTAGCAGCGAGAAGCAAAAAACGTTTGATAAGAGTTTCTAAACAAATTGTTCTACAAGGAATTTCTCGTTCACTCGAGAATATTTTCATAGAAAAGTGAAAAACTTTACATTTATTATCTTCTTTGCTATTTTACTTGTCATGCTGATTGATTCTCCTAAGATAAATAGCATTTAAAAGATATTGCGGAATTTTCTAAATCGACCAATTTCAAGAAAATGGTATAGAATAATTATTGAACCGAAGAAAAAGTCGCGTCTGATGGATTCCCCAGTAACCTTGGAATCGAAGGGGAAGTTCATTCCAATTTTCCGGATCGAGTCGGCCGAAAAGCTTGTCCTTTCCCGGTTTCTAATTAAATAACAACATAACTCACCGTCTTATGTTCGAACAATTAAATAACGTTTAAGATTCAGCGACGGCTGCCGTTGCTCTCCCATTATTTCGCTGTTGCCGGCAGGCCTCGGCCCCTCCGTCGAATTCTTGCGCCTTTCACTTTCAATTTTCGTCGTTCTCTTCTTTCGGCCGTCCATATTTCTCCCCTACCCGCGGCGAAACTTCTCCATTCTGTTGTTTTTACGGTTTTAATAAGACTCTTTCGTTTCCCTATCAATAATACCCCGAACTCTTTTTTTCGCCGTTCAGCTTCGAAGTTTTCACCCCGCTTTCGAAACAAGTTATTGCCAGGTGCTATTTCAGCGATCGGTTTAACGCGGATGGAACTTTCTTTACGGCCGTTCACGATCAATTCTTATTCGAAGAATTGAAGAAAGTATGAAAGACTGATTGGCTGTTCGGAAACTTCTTCTTCGATATAAAGCCGGAGCAACGTTATTGTCGCCAGTTAATTCACAGAAATTTTTAAAATTGCTATTATACAAAACCGTTTAATACTTTTCAAAGTTTTCTGCTATTTTCCAATATTTTACTTTTCTATATTAAATATACCTAACGATTAATTATAAAAAATAATTGTAACGGTGCAACGTGTCACACCAGCGGACAAATAATCGACCGTAAGTTTGTTTATACAAAAATAAACAAGATGAAAAAGGAAAAATATTGAACATATCTTATTCGATAAGTGTAGAGTTACCTAAGGCTATCCTAAGGCCCTAAAGGCTAACACAATCCTACCTGCTGGAGAGTTACGTAGCAAACCATCGGTATATTCGGCCGCAGCAAACTATCGCGTGCTGTTGGTAGTGCAGGGTGCATCGAAAAATCCGGCGATCGTATCGCGCCATTTCTCATCGCGGATGCTGGCGACAGCTGTTAACGCGTAAACGTCAACCAGACGCCATTCTCGATTACATTCGTTTCACCCGTCATTGGTCAAACCCGTGAACTTGTAACGTAACCGAATTAATCAGTTTCAATCTATCGGCGTGTGTATAAATTAGATCGCCGGGTGCGACGAGGGTTCGTCACGCGGCCGTAACTACGCCTGGGACGTTTATCGCGTCGGTTCTCGACGGCCATCGGTCACCGTCGTCCATAGTAAATAGTAAACAAATTAATTGTTGCGGCCGGCCCACAAATCGGGCATCGTGATTGTTCGCAGAGTCATCCGTCGATTCGGCGGCTGACTCGGATCGGCGATTTCGCAAAACCGTCAGCGATATCGACCCGTGGCGCGCGACACGTGGCCCGGAAAAACGAGGGAAATCAATCGCGAAACGAGTACTGTTTGCCTCCACGTAATCGCGGAAACGCGTTCGCTGACGCACGGCTGACTCCTGTTTCAACTTCCGGCTCGGTGAAAGAATACAATTAAACCCTTTGGCTGTCTGTTCGGAGTCGGCAAGGTGAGGCTCCTCAGGAAAACGGACTGTTAAATGGTTCACTGCCTGCAACAATTGTAAACACTGGAACATTGTAAAATTACTGCTGAATCGTTGCAACCAGAATGCCGATTTTTATGCAAAAGAAATGGACTTCTATTTCTCTTCTTAACAACTCTAATAACTTGACAATAATACCACAATAATGATTTTGATTAAAACTGAAGAGCTAATGGTATAATTTTAAATTCGTTATCTAAATTACTGTATTTTATTCTCTTTAGTTTGTTGCATTTTATTCTATTCTATTTTATTTTCTTCTTTTATTTTTATCTATTTCATTTTATAGTATGGTATGTGACATATGAGATGTACCATTTACCATAAAGAAATCGATAAAGTTCATTATTAGTTTTGCAACATTATTACGTTTTACAAATCCAAAGATTGGAAAAATAAGAAAGATTAATATAGAAATTAATTTCCAAAACTGAGCAAATAATTTCGTCACCGACATAATATGTCTGACATGGCAAAGTGTTAAAGCGATTGTCACCGCTGTTCGGAACGCAGGACTGTACATGCATTAATCGTCGCTCCCCTAAATCTCACGTGTCCGCGGTTTTTCCAGAATACGGAACTCGAGGTAAATGATCCAAATTTTGTTGTTTGCCCAGGTAAATCGCACACGATGCTGGGAACGCCGGAGGCAGGACACACTCTGGGAGCGATACCATGCGCGATCGCCTGGCTCTTCCGAGGGATCTCCGAGCAACGGCAGAGGACAGGTGCCAGATTTAGCGTCAGGGTCAGTTGCGTGGAATTAACGGCCGGCCAACAGCAACTCAGGGATCTCCTCGCGGCTCATGCGAACGGTGAGTAAATACATTCACCACTGACGGATATGCTGTGTCTAGAAAAGAGCCGCCAATGAAAGCTCTCATCCTCATGCGTCCCGCGCTCTTTTTCCGCTTTCGTACTGCTGTGCCAGCAGATAACGGATATATTCGTGTAAAAGCATTTCAGTTAATCGCTTGAGACATTAAATCAATTCTATTTTGTATTTTAAAGCAAACAAGTCCATCCGCTTCATCGATCTTATAATAGTTATACTTTTAGAGCTACAATTTATCGATGCAACGTACTAGCAGCGGAGATATTAAGATCGGAGTATTTTTCTATTACACATTCTATTACATTCTATTACAACTACATATTTTTCAATTTTTTGTTTCTCTGAACATTTTTCGTAAGATCAAAAGAATCAATAAAGCATTCGCACTCATCGTTTGCCTACATTTACGTGAGCGCTCAAATATCGATGACAAAGGAACGGAATTATATTCCGAAAAGAACAGAGTAACATTCATTCTTACCAGGATACATTACTAGAAATGTCCATTAGTAGTCAGAACCGTCAAAGAACGGCAACGAGTCAACATAAATTGTTGTTTCGTAGCTTTGACTCTTAAATCCTATGAAGGATTTCGTGCTGCTCACAAATTCGAAATATGTGCTTCGCTGTAATACACGCAAGCAGAGTTGTGCTAGTTCGATTACATTGTAATTCAGTTGTGCGATTTAATTACATTGTATTTCAATTACACAGTGATTCGACTACGCTGCAGTTTAATCACATAATTCAAACCTTCAGTTATTTCAATTGCTAATTATTTTAATCACGAGTGTAATTGAAATACAATGTAATTGACATACAATGTAATTGAAGTACAGTTTACAAATTACAGCTTAGAATTTTGAAGAAGCGAGATACATTTTTATATTTTTCTTTCGTATACTCATTGCTTCTCTCTTCTACGTACTTTCTTCCCTATTTTACGTATTAATGTGTTATTTTTTAATTCACAATGTTAATTCAGTTACCAGGTAATTCGTAATTCTAATTCAATTATGACGTAAATTTTCATTCAATTACATAATAATTCATAATTAATGTAATTTCGTTACTTAGTATTTTGTAATCGTACTGCAATTGCAATTACAAATCACGTAATTCGATTGAATGAAAATCTGAATTACGAATTCAAATGTAATTGAATCACTTTACAATTACAATTCCTTCAGCAACTCAGTTGTAATATCGCCCAACTCTGCACTCAATCGAAATTCATGAAGAATGTAGGCATTAACCTCGCCATCTTTAATTCTGAATACAACATAGACTATAAGATATAGACACAATAATATGTAGATACAAATGATCACATGAGACTAGCAATAGCTACTAAATTAACCCGATGAATTCAGTGTACGTCAACAGAGACATCGGCGAATTCTTTCCGGCACCCAATAATGATGTACTATGCAACTAATATGATGTACCTAACGCAATATGTGCTACGAGAAATTGCACCGTCTTCATGCTATCGAACAATGTGGCAACGGGCGAGTCTCTGAAACCGCAGCTCTTCCGGTTACAAATTGCACGCAATATTTGTACCTCAATCTCCTCGACGCCGAAGTTTTCTCGTTTGAACGCCCGATCGCGATAGCATTGTGTAGCCGGGCGTCGAAGAAACTTCACTCGTAAGAAACACTTGTCTCGAGCGTCATCCCCGGGTTTGAAGAGTTCCGACCTCCTGATCTCCCTTCTTCCGCCCACGATTCCGCTTTCAACGATTCTTAGATCCGCTCTACCGCTTTGCGAGAAGCACCGGGAACGTCTTAGATATATTTGCGGAAGGGTGGGAACTTTCTCTGTGCCGCGATAGGGTTGAATGTGCGCCGCAATTAATTCGATGCCTCGAACAATGCGGGCGAGGACAATCGTTTCGGATTAATTGATGCCGACCGGAGGGTACGGCGAACAGGATTGTGTCGTCCTGCGGCGGAATCCTCGATAAACTGACCGTGGAAGCTCGGTCTAATTTTCCGGGTGTCCTGTAGCTTGTTCCTTGACTGCTTTACCGACGCTATTTGCATTCATACGGATTGAGAACCGAGAATCGACGACGGATTCAGTTGGTTCTTATAAGCTGTTATGCCGGAATCAGTGGTATCGCATGTCAGAGTTGGGCAACAAATAATCTGATTAATGATTAACGACCATAACCAACGTGAAATGATTAATGCAAGTAACCATGATTCATAAATAAGTAATGAAAGCAAATGTAAAGATCGGCTGTCTTGAATATTTATTCGATAGTGTCGAATAAGATTTGATCTGTCATCCGGACAAAATTTTGCCAATTCTGTGCAAACGTAATGCAAATAAAATAATGAATCTGCGAAACATAATATAACACGACGGTCACAATACGGTAAGATCCATTAGTCCAATTATTGGCTGCTAATCTCTTCATTCTAAAAATACCGAAATGTCCAAAACGTATTTCGTTGGTAATAATACCTGCCCCTGTCACGTATTTCGGAAATTAATCGAAATGTACGCGAATGGGTTCTGCATTGCTGACACAAATTTGAAGTCGGAAGCGGAGGATTGATAATGTAGGTCGAGTTCGAAGAGAACATCGAGTGAGAAGAACAAAAGTAAGCTGCCGCAAAGATGGCGCGGTTCGTTCCAGTCGAGCATCTGGGGACCGCGATCCGTCGAAAACTTCAAATAATTAACGGGCCTGGATTATCGAGCTCTTGGCAGAAAAGGTAAAGTTCGTCGTTGCGTGGGCGAGAGGGAGCTTTGGGTTCCCGAAGAGGCTGGGGAACGGGAGACACAGAAGTAAAGTTGAAATGAGAGCTAGGGAAGCGGACGCTTAGTCAAGCAAAGCGCACCCCGAGATACGAGTTAATTATTTAATAAACTGGAAAATTAATTGCATCGCTTCTTAATTAGTTGGCGTTCGGGGGAGTCGTCGAAGCTGCCATTGAGATCGTCGTGATGTTGACATTTCGAAAAACTTCCCCCCGTTTTAGTATTTTCGTTCCTCTTGCACTATGGAAAACTGTTAGTGTCTTTTTCAGGGGTAAAGATATAAATACGATTCCTATCAACGTTTAGGAGCCAGTGTTGATAGTAATTTTGTCAAATGATAGAACTTCGTTCATTATTGCATGTAAAACAAATATTTAAGGTAAATAAAATTATTGTGAAAAGTCTTGTAAAAAGTAAATTTTCTGATGCGAAGATTTAGAATTACCTGCATTTGCTGTCAAAAGAGTTACGCGATATAATGTTCTATATTCTATTTTTCTTATTCTTCTTTTTTATTAATACATCAAGGTCAGTCTCAGTTTTCAGGTGCAATAATCTGTATTTTTTCTCAAATTCGGTACAGTATCAAACAATGACTATATATTTAGACATGTTCAATAGAATGATATGAGAAAATATACTTCACGAATATAGAATGTGAGACAACGATGAACAATAACCTTGAGGCAATCAGACAAAGGACAGAAACGTGCTTTTTAAACATGTTTAGATAGACTGCATCAGAAATTTTGTGCAACTCAAAACTATGGTCATCTTTTTCACTAAATTTAAAATTTTAATTTAAGATTTAAAAGACCAAGAAAGAAAGAAGAGGTTAATAAACGTCGAGAACAAATTTCATTTCGTTTAACCCGTTCCAAAAGGGAATATTTTCGAATAACAATTTCGAAGCTTGCAGACCGGAACCAGCCCTTAAATTCGATAGAGTTCGCGGGTGGCCGTCCGAGGGACGCTCCTCCGGTCGGGCTGCCCGACGGGGTAGCGCATAAATCAAAAGCATCGTTAAAGGTATGCAAAATATGGAAAAAAATTGGAATCAGTTTATAGGCTGGGCTAGCTCGGCAGCGTTCCCGGTAAAGAGTCCCGTCTCCCGTTCGATGCCGTGGCTTTAGTGCGCCGCGTTCCATCGCGGCACGCGACCTCTCCGTTAATGTCAGCCTGAAAATTTACAACGATTCTAAACCCTTTGAGATTATGACCCTTTCGCATTTATCGTTCCCACGGTACGATCGCGATAACTCCGGTTACATTGTACCACCGTGAATCGTTTCCTAATGCATACGCCGGCGCACCGTAACTTTTTAATTTGAAAGTTCGAGCTTAACAGCCCTGCGACCTAACTCCCTGATAATTCCGACGGCCGTCTAAGTGCCCAATAACAGACTCGATCGGCCTTAAAAAACGTATAAACTGTTCCCTGTGGCAGATACACTGCCGCGATAGCCTCGGTCGGGTTCGCGGAATAACCGGTGTGTGTGCACGGTTCATAAAATAATTATTCCCCGGGACAACAATATGGAAATACGTCCTGGTATCGACGTGCGGGGAAGGTTCAACGATCTCAACGGCCGATCTCTAGGGTAGTGGAGCCGGTTACTGTGGCCTGACCAATTGCCGCGCATCTGCATTGTTTTCGGACGTGCTTAACATGGAATAAGAAATATTACATTTTTTAATTCTTTAATCTTGTTTATTTTGGGTAAAAAGGTGATATTTATTATTTAATATCTGATTCGATGAGTATATAATTAATAATACCCGAAAATTTTATTCTACCGACGGATAAAAGATAAACACTAACGAAGAAAATTTTATTCGGCACTATCGAACAAATATTCGATCGAATAAAAATTTATCCGTATAAAATTTTATTCACATAAGAATTTATTCGTACAGGAATTCATACGGAAAATTAGTTTGGATAAAAATGGTAGAATATAAAGCGTTTTTTATTATTCTTATAAAATATTCTACTAAATGTAATTCATTCGTATAATTATCTAAGATACATATTTATTCGAAAGAATCCGAATAATGTCCAATCCTATTTCATTATTTTTGTCATGTCTTATTCGATAAATATAAAGTTCATTATGCCGGAAAGCAAACCAAAGATACCAAGGACCAAGTTCATTTCCAGAAGTCGTCTCTCATGGCGGCCACCCTTCCTCGAGAGGTCCCGTAAGTGTACCATCGCGGACCATCTACCCTTCGGTTTCTTATTAGTCCGGCCAGCTTTCCGCAGCTTGGCGGGGAACAACGGAAAACGAACGAGGAACGCAACGAGGGAGACCCCGAACAATAAAAAGGAAGAACAAGAGAAATAATCTTACCCCGCAATTTTACGGACCACCGAGTGGACGAGCTGGCCCGTGAAGACGCAATCAAACGACGGCATGGACGATTCGACCCGGGCCTGCATATAACCCGCGGAATCATTCCTGGACGCGAATCGCTCGAACCACTGGAAAACTCGCGACGAAAACCGAGAGATGGAACGATCTCACTCTACCGGGCTTTCCACCGACCTGCCGAGGTTATTACGAGTCATTCTTGACGATTCGAAGCGGTCGGGGCTCGTTCCTGATCCGAGTATAAAGCAAATGGAACGTAGAATCCGAGAACTATCTCCCTTCAATGCAAAATGATTTTTCATTTTATTTGACAGCGTTCTTGACAATTGCCGGATGTCCCAAAATAACTGGTTTCAAATTGTTTGTTTAAGAATTATTGCGGCCATGAGGACTCTTTTATGGAAGAATGAATCAATATATTTATTTATACCGGATAAATATTAACCCTTTGCACTCTCTGAGGCGACGCTAAAAATTGCTGTAATCTTTAATCGCGTCTATTTAAAATAATTTCACGTTATTAAAGCTTGTGTTGAATGAATTGTTAAAAAATAGAAGCCTTCTGCAAGTACGCAGTTACAATCTCCTATGCATCAAATAAAAAGGATCATACTAAATGGAAATACTGTTTGTAATCGGTAGTGTTCTCGTTAAGAAAAGAATTTCTATCTTTTAAAGAAAAATATCTGTCACTACAAATGAAAACTTTGGAAATAGAACTCTTTGCGCTATGATGATGATTCAGACTCGTGACGAAGAATTCACGCATAATTTATAAAATATCAAAGTTATTCATTTTTTGAAAAATGAAAAATCTATGGACAACAGTAAATGAAGACATAGAAGAAACAAAAATTGCCTCACTTTATTAAAGAAATTATAGAGGAAGACAATGTCGATCGATGTACCTATAATTTTATCAACCTTTCTCGTTGTAACATTATATATTTATTCATGAATAAAACATAAATCGAGGAAATAAGTCAATTTAAAGGCGGACTAAGCATAGGACTGCAATGGGTCAAGGGAGGACGATTCTCGTGTGGCAGCTATAAAAGCAAACGACGTTTAGGAATTTTCTCCCAGAAAGCTATTGAAAAATGGAGGTATACATAACCTTGACATTAGATACATCCTTCAGCTATAAGTAAATCATAATTTTTATCATAAAGAAAGGAGCTCGCTCTATCCAATCTATTTAGCAGAAAAGACCCCAACATAATACTTCGTCATATTTTATTTTCAATTTTAAATCAACAACGGTATTACCTTTGTAATCTTACAGTACATAACAATTACAAGTGCGTAAAATATATTCACCCTGCACAAAAGATCGTACGATAATACTTCATCACACTCTATTATGCATTTCAAATCAACAAATGCATTTTCCTCACATTACTACGATACGTATACGATTACAAGCGCTTAAAATATATCCATCATGCACGAAAGATCTTAAGATAAGTACTTCATCGCACTTATTATGCATTTGTAATCAGCGCATTTATCTCCCTTATAATTCCACCGTACGCACACAATTTCAAGAGCTTAAGCCGGATCCGTCTTCCACAAAAGAACCTGGGATAATGCTTCATAACATTACGTTTTGTATTATGAGCCGACAGAATGTATATCCCATATAATTCCGCAGCGACATCATTTTACAGTACCAACAGGAAGAAATTAAGTGCAGAGAAACACACGAGGAACAAAGCGAAACAAATGCGGAGGGTAAGTCCCCGGCTACGTAGAACTCGTACTTTCGCAAACCGGAATCAAAAAGTTCTGCATTCCAGGAAGACGCATCCGAGTAGTTTTAATAGAGACGGATACTCAGCAGAACGTTTTCTGACCGGGTTTTTCCCCGGCGTGCAGTTAGCAGGGAGAGTAATTCTCACCGCGGCCATGGATAAGAAATGGAGGACGGAGAATAATGTGAAAGCGGACAGAGCGTCGTACCTGCATCGTCACCGGCGCGCGCGGCTTTTAGCACGCGCGTAAAACGCGGATGGGGCCGTTCCGCCGTTCGTTTCGTTTCGCAGGACGGTTGAAAGGGTACAGAGGAGAGAGGACGATAGGAAATCGAACGGAAAGAAATCCCCCGGGGAACGCGGGAATTTTTATTTATCCCGTTTCGCCGACTCCCGCGCGGGTCGAAAGGAAAATTTTACCTTTTCCCGGCGACGATCCTCCGGACGGTTATTGCCGATGATATATGCCTGCAATTTTACGAGCCGGAAAAGGTCGGAAGTACTTCTCTCGAGGAGCCGTATTAATTTGCAAATGCACGAGGAAACACGCGGCCGAAGCCGGGTCGGCCCGCGTTCGGGCGGCCTTCGATCGCGCGAATTATTTGTTAATATCCATTTGTTTGCCGACCAACCGAAACACCATTAAATAACCTCAAAGCCGCGTGTTTGCGTTCGGATGCGCGGCAGAAAGTATACCGGGATCGATAGAGGGTCGGGGGTGTACCGCCGACGCTGCATCTGCGGCCGAAAACATCTCCGCTGTTACTTCCCCGCGAATACGGAACTTTATCGCATTACCGGCTCCATTATTCATTGGACGGTATGAAACATTTATGCCGGTTTATTGTATACCGTTTTTGCCAACGAGAAATTCATTGGCCAACCGCCTCTTTCCCTCCTGCTTATCTATTACCGGTAAATTGATTTTGCTGAAAGACAGTGTGTACCTCGGTAGCGCTTCCATCTTGAGGAGAGGCGGCTGCGGAATTGTTTAAACACCGTTGCTCGTCCTATGTTAATCATTTTCTCTGTTTTATTCAGATTCTAATTTTCTGATAGCCAGTTCAAATAATAAACTAATCAATTACGTCCAGTGAGTTCAAAAATATGCTAAACGTTGCATACATATTCTAATTAACTAATAGACACTTTAAATAATTCGTTACTTGTATTAGTAAACTAGACTCAAATATTTAACTACTTGTACTGGTCGATTAGTAGTCGGTATAAACAATTACTTGAAAAAGAACTACATTTAACAATTTATAAGATGGACATTGACACGTAAGGGTTAGAATGGACCTGATGAGATCGTCAAAATCGTTCTTCTTACAAGGATCAAGCTAACAGAAAAATAATGCAGAACAGAATCCTTCTAGAAACTAATGAACAAATGAATACGGTCTTTTATTTAATTAGTTCAAAGTTGACAAACACATGTGAGCTCGTCAGACTGACGGAACATCTCGGGAACGGCTTTGTCGGATCATTAATTCATAATACGCTCGTATATTTCCCGCGGAACGATAAATTCTCCTCCTCTCTCGCCCGTTGCCTTTCTTTGCTCGGCAGCCGAATCGTTTACAGGAGACAGTAACTTTTACGAGGGGATACGCTCGAGGATCTGCCGTGTAGTAGGCAATTAAAGAAAACCGTCGTCTAACGTACCGGCTGGCTTCCGAGGAAATGGTAGCGAGCAATGGTCCATGCTCGGTTCCCTTGCGGGGAAGAGGAATCGGAGGTCATTTTGTTAACGACAGCTTTCCTCACTTCGTCACTTGAAAGTTTAATGACGCGAGGCCTGCGAACCTTTTGGCCGGAAAGTAAATTGTTGCTTTACGCCAGCGGCAATTTTAAAGCGTCCGTAAAACTTCGCGCACCGACTAGAAATTGGAACTTGACACCTGTACAATTCTAAATTTTCAATTGTTCCCTCGCTTTTTAATTTTCTCCATTAGTCGGGCAATCTCTTGTCTCGCAACATGCGCTCGGTCTCGCGGTCAAAATTTTGAACTCAAACGCAGAAAATTCGGCGAGTTTTTAGTTTGTATTCGTTAGAGAGACATATTGTTGCGCTCGTGCATGTTCAACTTTCCCAATGTTTACGCGGTTGGTTGGATGCGACATTTTAGCTTCCGTGAGTTTTGTTAATCTTTTAAACAATACGAGTCAGTTCCCGCTACCTGTGTAGCGAACTATTGAACAGGGTACGCAACAAAAGTCAGCCTGCAATATCGAATCATGCCTGAAAACAAAAGATCCTTTAGCTCTACGTCATTTAGTTTTACTGTGGCAAATTCCTAAAGATAAGAGCTACATCTAACAGTGTAGTTCACGAGATACCACTTCTATGATATATTTTTAAAACATTATGTTTCATGTGCATGTTGCAATATAATATATCTTAAAGTAATAGATCTCCTTAATGATTCGTTAAAAATATTATTTATAAATACAGTAGCCGATGAAGTATAAGTCATCCAAAGCAATGTACATAAGACACGTTGATCTGTAACTCTGTGATAAGAATTTGAGAATCACAAAATAATATTGAGTTGGCAAGAAAGTAATTTCGGTTTTGAAACAACATTTACAACGCTCTCTGTGCGTGACAACCGAAAATGCTTTCTTCCTAACACAATGCATCTTTTTCTAACATTACAGAAAAAGATCAAATTAAAAATTCTAATTTCAGAGCTTCTACCGGTCAGTCAGAAATCCATCTATTCCAAGAGTATTTTTTTTTAGGATCTCCATTTCAGCGTCTACTGCGTTTAGAGATATGAACATTGTTTAATGGAACTTTAAGGAACCGCTTTAAGCTACGCACCATAAAGCGAAGTAACTGAATGCAGCATCTGCAAAAAATTCGCCGGACTAAATCGCGCGCGCCATCCCCGGCTCAGTATTCGCATAAACTGGCGACCCAGTCCGCGCCGCGAGCCCTGCTCCATTGTGATCGCGAACAACGCGTCGCATCGCGGAGATAGAGGAGGCCGGTGGAAAGAGGAAACGAACACGAGAAGGAGGAAAATTAACGAACGCCCGGATCCTCGTATTAAAGTAGAAACAGTCTGCGAGCCGGGAGTGGCGGTGGACGTGCTTTACGCGGTCGTACGTTCGCCGAAATAAGTGCGCGCTGAGACCGCCGAGGTTGCTAGTCAGTCGGCCTCGTCGGCAGTCTCGCGGTGGCGGCAAAGGGTCGCCTCGGGTACCAAGACGACCCGGTGAGGGAAGGTCGCGATGGGTCGCCGAGAACCCGCAGGGAGCTACGGAAAACCTCGTAATAAGCGGCTGTGAATATTCGTCGTCTGCCGCGAAAGTCGGGCTCGTCTTGACTAGAACTCGAGGATCCGTGGGGAGACGGTCCGCGGCCACGTTTCGCGTATTTCTCCGAGTTGGGAATGGTTTTCTATAAATCATTTCCGGGCCGTAATAAGCGCGGAATGCCCGTTCATCTGCTGATTTTATTTATACGGACTGGGATAAATGGCGCGGTACTTTTCATTCGAACGCTCTCCAATTTACTACTCGCGACTTATTGCTCGTTCCGCCATCACTCGAATTATACGCAATACTTCTTCTTTTCGGCGAAAAAACTCCGACACAGTTTTCATTGTTGCCTGAGTTTGGGCCGCGTCCCCCGTTCACCTACAGAGTTACAGGTCCGATGAATTTGTCTACATTTCTTTGGCAGATTGCTTCATCACTACTGTGTTTGCAGATAATAATGTTGTTTAACGGAACTTTAAGGCGACTTACTTAACACTAGAACTACCAGAGCAGTCAAAATGACTGGTTTCTGATTTTGTTTTTTTACCATTTTTAACGCTATAAAGATATTTTTGTTAGAAATTTTGACACGAACTTCTTCATTGAACCACATATTGTAATAAAAATCGTAGAAAGTTTATATAAATTCAATGTTGTCGTTGTTATAAAATAATATATACTAGTCACGTTTAGGGCTCGGTGGTTTTAGTGTTAAATTACGCAATATAATATAATATAGAGAATTAATGAATTTAATTTAACTTTACTTAATTCATTAATATTTATATTAGTCTATATCGTCATCGAGTTATCACAACAATTGCCAAATTCATATTGTCATTCACTCGCTCACTCGTCACACTCGATTGTGACGCACTCGTCACAATCACCTATATCACGCGGTATCCCCAATAACAGAAAGCATATTTTTATTTAAGCACTTTTTGCAATTTCTGTAATAACGTATGTTTGGATTAAGAAATGTATTCGATCACATCCCATAAAAGGGTCCTTCAATTTCGAAAACTTTAAATAAAAAACTGTGAAACCGATCAATTTGATCGTCTCAAACTATGCCTCGTGAAATTCTCTAAAATTAAAAAGCAGGAACAAAATGGTTAGCGATCATAATTTCTTAATTTAAATTAGTTTCTTACGCGTCTATTCATCTTGTGTAGATTTCTTCACTGCTTTCGACAGAATTGATTCGTTTCCGCAAGCTGGGTAGCACAGCGGTTAAATAATAAATCGTTTTTCCCACGGTTCGCTTTGTGACTTTAATACAAGGGTTCGGGCTCCGGTTCCTCGGGTTCTTAATGTCTTAAGCTTGGCTACTTAGTACTGGGGAGCTGAGCAGACGCAAAAGGTCGTTGTTACGTGCGGATGGAAATGCCAATGGCCGCTAGATCGCTGTGGAGTGAATTATAGGGAAAAGCTGCTCCGTGCTGAGAACCTATTATCGATTCTCCTGGAAACAAATTACTGCTGTTCGATCCGCGGCTTGTAAAATGGCCAATAACTATCAGTTCGGGATAAAAAGCAACGAAAAACGCTGTAAAATTCGAACTTGTCCGTAACATCTATTCGAACGAAAATTTATGGTTATGAAGATGATCTGTACATAGAATTTTATATTATATTCAACAACATTGTATCTGATGATATTTGTGAACATTACGTCTATTCACATTTGCTTGCGTTCTGTCAGTGATCATAAAAATATGCTCTATTTTCTCCTCTAATGTTAAGAAAAATTCTGCATTTACTCCGTATTGAAACGGGCTGGATATAAAATGATGTACACATAAAGGCAAAGTAGAGGCGACGATAACAATGTCAACGCCGATAAACGCGCTTTATTGACCAGCGCTGACACCAGCAAATCGCATAAAAACCAGTGCCTAAAACAGTCACTAAAAACAGCGAAGAGTGTCCAGCATGGATGTAAGGTATCTCTTATTCGGTGCACAGCAGAGTCATCGTAACACGAGCGCTCCTTTTGATGCAACTAGCGCACGGCCCAGGATTATGCACCCAGGATAAAATGAACAGGGTACATCATAACACGTGGTCGTAATTTAAACGATGGATCCAGATGACTGAAACACGAAAGATGTTTTCAAATGTCTCCTCCTGTCACTTACAAGTTTAACCCCTTGCAGTACCATTATATTTACAAATACAACGATTAAATTATTTTCGATTGTAATAATTTCATAAGGGAGAAAAAAAATAAGATTTATAGTATGCCTACATATACTGCAGCGCTTAAATATTAATGACAGTAGAACAGAATTTTATTTCGACTCAAAAAGACGGAATAACGTTCATACTTAACAGGTTATTATTAGAAATCACGATGACGAGTCAGAGTCGTCGAAGTACGTGAAGGGGTTAAATGTCATATTAAAAGCATTGTAAGTGTGGCATTGAGAATCTAAGGAAAATATAGAATATTTAAACCAGTGGTGCATTGAATCTAGCAAGTGCACAAAATGGGACCATTATCGTCATTAGACCTTCCACGCACGCCGTTATAAATAAGTTCCAACATAGACTCGTGTCCCGACCATTCAAGGAATACAAAGACAACAACTACACCGGGGCAACAGCTTCAAACAACGTTCGCCCGAATTTTCCTTATTACTTTCCTGTCGCTCGTCCATCACGCAGCCCCACGTGTTACGGACCGTTGTACCATTTCTTTCCGTAGTATCGCGGAGCAGCCGAATAACTCACGAATTGGACCCTCCGATGTTTCTCCTCGCTGATCGGCCCGGTGGGCGGCTGTAAAACATCGTTCAAATATTTTTAGTCGGCCGTCACCGTACTTTGCCAGCTTCGGGGCCGGCGAGGGTCGCTGGAGCAGAGTCCGCGGGGCATTTAGGAAAACAGTCTCGTATCCTCGGTCATTCGAAAAAGCGGAAACAGATTTTTTTTACTGCCCTCCGACAGGCTCGACCCGCAGGGACGAGATTGGCCGCGGCCGGCAGTATTCGAAACGCGTCGAAAAACGATTTATCCGGCGCACGATGGCGGTCCCGACCCCTCCGCGAGAAAATACCATCGTCCATACACCGAGCCTCTCCGAATCGTTTCTCGAGCATCCATTACGGCCTCTATATTCCGGCGAGTCCTTCTCGCGGCCGGATCCTCGTTTTATTTCCTCGGATGCTCCACAAGGCGCGGCGTCCCGTTGTGCGCCAGTCCCGCGTGCCGCAGTTCCCGACAATATTACTTTCTCTGGTCCCTTTTATGGATATTGCCACGCCTCGTGTCGCATTATACACCCATATGTGCCCATGAACATTATTCCGCCTTCGTTAGAACTTCCCGGCTTCCGCGAGCTGCTCGAACTGCCATTCGGATACTCGTTCCCCGAGGAAATTCGATTGAACGCCACAATTGGGGTAGCAACCATTCTGATCACCGTTTTAAAGGGAAATAGCAGAAAACAGCGGGGTCTTCATTACCCGATGCAACGTGGACCGAGCCTACTTTGCACAATTGAGACCTCGGATTATGTCTTATGTATAAGACATAATCTAAGAGCTATTCATAAATCTCTTGAGTCCAGAAGAGTGAACTTGTGGAAAGAGCATCAGGATGCAGCCATATAAATAATCATTAGATTACGGATTTCTATGCAAAATAAAGATCGTCTGTATCTTTTTTCCTGTAGTTTTTTCTCTCGTTAATCATTTTAATAAGATGAAATTAATACAATCACGTTCTTGGTCTGTTTTAATCTGTCTACTGTTTTAAATTATAGCTACTCATTTTTGCCATAAATTTCTAAAAAACATTTTTCATCTATTTGATCTCAGTAACACGCAGTCTAAGTTTGATCTCAACCTTCCTAGACACCCTATATGTACTTAATGTTAACAAAAAGAAAGTCATAAAGTCTGAGATTAATTTTCTGAAAAATGGCAAAATAATATTCTCTGAAAATAGTGTCAAATTAATACCAAGAAGTAATGAGGGTAAAATCAGCGAATCAAAAGTCTTTCATCCTCCCCGTAAGCTAACTAGCGAGTGAAATAATGCATAGATACGTCCTCTAATTATTTCACTGGTTCGCGCGTATCGATAGCGTCGGATCAAAGAAGCGGGGACGCACACGTTGAAGTTGCTTTTCGATCGAAAGATTTAATTCATGACAGTCTTGGGTGCCTGACGCTCCTCGGGACATTAAAAAACTGTCATAAAGTCGTAGCAGACCCCGCAGGTCGCTGGTTAGAGACGAACAGGAATAAAGTATCAGCTGCGTCCTCCGGCTCTGTTCTTTACGACGTCGGCCGCGACGCCACGCTGCTCGCGAGGCAGTAAAACGTTAATTGGCAATTTATAGAAACGGCTATCTAAACGTCGGATCGGCACCGATGTCGTCCGAGTACCATGTTGCCTATGACGACGAACCATGGCTGTGGGATGCGAACACTCAGCGGTAGGAGTGAAAAAGATTATCGGTGTCGTTGAAAACATACTGGGTCGCCTTATGCTGAATCATCATAACCAGGCATGGTATGCGCGGTGTCAAGAGTGAAAAATGTGATCGCCTCTTTTCGAATAGAGATACGGGAAAAATGCAGACGCGTGACGTGCCTGTGATTCATTTAGTTGCAACTCCTCGGTCTTGCTTTGTTTAGGTGACTTTCGCATAGTCGCAGAAACTACCGTAGCAGCGAAGTTTCTAGAATGCAAGTGTGTGTGTGTGCCTCACGTGTAAAACTGGTCGAGTAGTGCGAAGGAAGTGTGTCGACTGGTTAGATAATATTGATTAACTGATTAATCAAATCGTGCCATTTTACTTCTCACACTTGCACTGCTAGGAAAAAGATCATAGTAGATTGATATTAATCGCGGAGAACAATTATCTCAAGAATGGAAGAGAAGAAAATTGAGAACCACAGTCATTTCTTATCTTCATGCTAGTTTCATTGCAACTGCTGGTTGTGCAAGTATCATCACAAGTTTGTTACGAATGCTAGTTTCATTACTCCGACTTCCTCATCATACTATTCTTAGAACAATTGTTTCGTAGAACCAGCGAGTTTCTGAGTATTACCTGCCTATGCGAACGAAATTGCGAGTAAAGCAAAGATTCAGCATCTGCGAGCAAGGTGGTGCAGGTTCGCGAGCAAACAGTATCTCCTCGATCGGAAACTTATCAACACGAAAATACGACGAATAAATTCTCGATCGAAAACGCATAAACGACGCGAATGTGGCACGTAACGGGGAATCCAGCAACGCGACAGAATTCTCGCAGATGGTTCGTCCCAGAGTCAGAAGTCTCGGTACACTCCGCGAAAGTCCATGGATTTATTTTTCTCCTGCCTCACGGCAATAGACACATAATAACCGTCGTTGTCTCTCGATATCCTTGCTCCTCCACCATTTCGCATCGAAAGCTTTTTCTCGGGCGCGGCCAATATGTCACCGGTGGGTGGTTGTACATAAAATATACGGGAGCGCTGGTTTACGAGCCGATCAGATGACGCGCGTATTATTACGGTCCGCCCCCATCGTTCAAGAGGAAATTCTGACGATAAAATTCTGTTTCTCCGGAGGTCCTCCAGTTCCTTAATTCTCCGGACATATTTCGGAAGTGCTCGGCAAACTTCCCGGCTTCCATTTTTCTCCTTTCCAATCTTCTAGGAATTTAATAAGACAGGTTTCTACTAATAAATATCGCAGCAGATTTTGAATCCCCAAGGAACTTAAAGTATTCGGCTCGGAACAATGTAGAGGCAAGAACTTGTTAACGTAGAATCATCCTTCGCCCTTTTATGAGATTATTTTCATTTTTGTGCAGCACTTATGACCTTCTCAAACTTGGCATGGTAATGTATGAACGCAAAAAGGAATTCGAAAAATTGAACAAATAATTCTATCACTTCTACATGACAGATTTAGAAATGCATTTTTATCGTAGCCTGTTATGCAAACCATAAAGAATTCACAAGGCACAAGACGTTTACAAAAGTAATTGCAATAGCTTTCACCTGCCATCTTTTTGGAGTCTTTTCAAATCAATTGTACGCCCACTCCTTCAACACAATTGTAACCGTATATTTTTCTTACATAAAACGTTCATCGGGGTATTAACTTGTCTTCAATTCGTTTCATAATGCTTCTTCGCAATGAGAAATTATATTATCATACTTAAAGTATTTAAAAAATGGCTTTTCACTTATTGATCATTTATTTTGATAAAATATTTCCAATTTTTCTTACTTGAATCGTTGTTAAACATGTTTGCATCCTGTTAATCGTTACATAATTTTCTTCAGTGCATCTAGACATCCTTAGTATAATGCATATAAAAATGCTTGAAGGCAAAATTGCAAATTCGACCTGTTACCTATGATCACTCTAGGTTTTAATGGATAAGAACAATGTAAAGCATATTATTACTTTTAACATACACAGGATGGTCGACGCAACTTGTACAACTCCTGCAACTTCCAAAATATGGATTGAACAACAAATTTTTCAATGCCAAAGTTGCATGGAAGTATATCCACCTTTTTATAGGTGGAGCTGTTCCGGAGATTCGGAGGCTAACTTTTTTTCTTAAAATTGTTCAACTCTGAAACACAATAGGTTCAGAATTTCTCTTGCCCAAATGAAATCGCTTCAATTCGGTAGAACTTGTTCGAGCACCAATTGGCAGCGAACGTGTTAATTCCCGTAGAAAATGTCTGGAGTCTTCCACGGGAGAACTGTTTCTAGCTTCTTTGTTCTCCTAGAGTCCTCGCGAGCATTCAGTTACCGACGCCGCGAAAGTTCCTGGGCGTCTCGTGTCCCCTAAAATTTTAATCTCCTTCTGGACGGAGACACGGAGAACTTCTGGTTAAAATTTCAAGCGCGGGAGACAAGGCAGCGGACGGGTCGCCGAAACAAATCTGAGAACGGGTCACGTTCATCCCGAGAGGCGTGAACTTCCAGAGGAGTCCATCTCGCGCGTATTATCAGCCGGAAGGTGCATACGGGTCTATATCTAGGGTCTTGGGACCGTAACAGTGCTTTTAGGTTGATCACTATTTACAGCTACGATCCGCATCACGTTGATTATTCGCGCACCGACCCGTCACTGTCATACCGCACGCGACATGATAACGCGACCATCATAGTCTCGAGGACGTCTTCCAATGTTTTATCAACGCTGGCTTGTTGATCAACTCCGCGAATCTTTTGTTTAGACATTTTAGTTCAGAAACGTATTAAATTTCTTCTTCTAAGCCTCGCAGGATCCTCCGAAATAGTTGCGCAAAAAGTTTCAGGACGATAGTTAGCCACGATTCATGCTTGCATTTTCTTTGTAACTCTAAGATTTAAAAATATATGTCCACTTGATTGAGATATCGATTAAAAGCTTCAACGAGGTTTTCTACCTCTCTTTAGAAATGAGACTTCAAGACAAAACACATTCGTTGATATACATTTTTACTGTCCTTTCAGTCGGCTGACAGCTCGCGTGCTTCGTAGCAGCGTGTAGCCTGGCTTTATCAAGCTGCATGATCATTTTCGCTTTCGTGTCACTGACGTTTTTTCAATTCAATGTGTTTTTAATGAATTGCATCCCCCTCGCTCTTCGTGCAGAAAGAAATGTTTTTGGATCTGTGAACGATCTACGGTAGATAATGTTGGTAAACTTACAGACACTATTAAAGTCCGAGCTAGACAATTCGCGATTAATGAAAAGCACGTTACACGTCGCATTTGCAAGCTTGCTGAACGCACCTGTCAAGGTTTCCATAAATGAACCTATCATGGAACTGTCAAACAAAGTATTTTATATCTCGAACCAACGACAGTAATTTTCCACGCAACCAATATCAAGAGTATCCCATTACCGAGTCAATTTGGCTGGAGACGTTTCGCGGATGTCATCGCCGAGTTTTTCTGTGAAATAGAGGAATCAAACTATGTTTCGCGGATGTCATTGCGGAATAAGATTTTTCTGTGAAATAGCGGAATCAAACTACGTCTCGCGGAATGGACGTGGAGCTTCAGTCTTGGTCAGGGATTCGCGGATAGTTGGCGTGTTTGATGGTCTTTGAAGGTAATTGGAAAACGCGTAGGTCGGGAATGAAACCTCAGATTGAATGTACAGTAACAACCACTGAATAGCCAGACATAAGGTTTATGAGGGGTATTGAGAAGTTTCTGCTGTGTATAGGGAGACAGAATATGTTTCTTTCGTGCTATCCCGGTTTATGTCTGTCATTAAAGATCTTTAGTGCTCATTCAGCCTTCTACTACAATCCAATTGTACTTTACAAGTGATCCTGAAAGTTCGGCACACAGTGTTACACTTTTTCTCGCGTCTGCTAGATTGACCAAGGAATTTTGCACTTTCACCGACAACCGAACAACAAACAACTCTTATGCACGCTGTGAATTCGATCGTTACGCTGCGAACTGTTCGCAGCATTATTTGAAACATGCACTTCTGGTTATCATTTCAAAGCTTTTATAACTTCGCGGTCTAGTATTATTGTACAAGGATCTGTAGCTAAAAATACTTTAACGAAATGAGACTTGTTAACGAAGATATATGCGTGTTGTTGCAATGAAATTGCTGATCTATTAGTTGTTTTCACAGTATTTTCGTTATCGACACGTTGCGTCACATGAATCATCGACGATTTAGTTCAGGTTCTCCATTTCCTATCAATAACTTGTCGCAATAAACAGCATTACATAATACTCTTTAAAGAATACGTACCTACAGAGCTTCTTCATTTACATTACAATTCTGGAATATTACAAAACATCTCACAGAAGTAATTTAAATGAATTACGTATAATACATTCATTACATTCATAGAACATAGGTAAGATTTGAGATATTTGATTTTATAAAGGAAGTACGAGCATTAACATTTCTTGTACAGTAAACTCTTATTATATTACGAACACTTCTTAATTAACGTGTACAATTTGTAAAGAATCCTTCGTACCCCATGCTTGATACAATTTATATATTTTAATAGTCTACTTTAAGGTGAACAGGTTATCGGACAGTTAATTTAGTACAACTATATTAAAAAATGTGTGAAAAACGAATTAGAAATATCTGTGACGTATCGGTAATTGGGACATTTACATTATTTTTATTTTTCATTAATTTCATATCAAATTTAAGCCTTCAGCGTTCTGAAAATATTTAGTTGTGTAACCAGAAAACTAAATAATACGAAATGTAAGAAAAAGTTCATTTTTACGCAAATGTGTAAGTGGGACCTTTATTCTGTTACTAAATTGTTACAGCTTCGTAGCAGAATGGTAGCACGTGACTTCACGTGATGTGATATTAAGCTGTCCTTTGTTTTCTAATGATGTCACGTGACATTAGTATGTTTCTACCGTATCAATCACCCAGTTCGGCGCATTGGCAAGCAGACGCAACGAAGGGAGCGTGTAACGTGATTTGCCGTGACTTTTTGTTCGCAGATTCGGAGCAGTCGCCGGCTGTGTACTTGAGAGACGACCCGCTGTTCGGCAGCCTGCAACTGCAACAGCACAGCGAGCTTCGTGCACCGACTGCCGAACGAGCCGCGTTCTATTTAGACGCGGCGGTAGCCGGACGACAGCGGGAGGACGGCGACGCGCACATGCTCTACACCCTTCACGTTTATCAGTACAGTGTCGCCGGCAAGGGCGGAGGTGAGTGGCCCCCGTTTTTCCTTTTTCCGAACGACTTCTTCGTAGTCACCGCTCGTAAACCGCGTTTGTCGGCGCCGCTTTGCGCCGTTTTCCGTCACAACGAGATCTCCTTGAAACTCCGCCGAAACGAGTGGTCGCTGTTCGCGGAAAATTGACGCCGCTAACGAGGAACATCAGCCAACTGTGACACACACCAGTTTCCCGCAAACTTCCCGTCGGCACGCGGTCCGTGGAAATGTTCGACGCAGATTTTCTTTTACCCTCAGCGAACCAGCTGATATTTCACTCATTTCTGACTAATTTTTCCCTGCTCTGGAAATTCCGGTACATTATCGGCACTTATCGAAGTTCCTACTTTAACACTGAAATTACCGTTGATACGAATTTTGCACTGTTCTCCACTGCAGGGTGGAGAAGAGTGCACCTTTTAAAACGCAACAACTTCTTTAAAACTAAACGAAATGAATTATTTTTTAGATGACTAAAATATCTCTTTTTTATTGTGCTATTATTTGAAAATCCTGAAAAAGTAAGAAACTCGTGTTTTTTTAACTTTTTCAATCGAGTCTATAATGAAAAATTAAATTAAATTAAAATTATATGCGTACTGAAAAATTCTTTCTTTACTTAACTTTATTATAATAACTACATAACTATATTAAATTGTGACTCTATAAAGTTAAAAAACGTGAGCTTTTTATTGTTTTTTGGGTCATTCCAATTAATAGCAAAATTAAAGAAAATTATTTTAGTCATTTTACAGCAATCTAGTCCAAAAATTTCAAGTCATTTAGTCATTCTAAAAAACATTATTGCGTTTTAAAAGGTGTGGAATAAGTTTGTGTATATTTGAGAAACGAATTGCAGTGGAAGCTTATAAGGAAAATGATCGAATAAACAGTTTCTTAATTACGGTAACAGACTTGAACTTTATCGATTTATAAAATAAATTGTTCCGCATGTACCCTGTTGCTTTAAATTCAGCTTTAAATCCAGTATGTGGTTTCTGAGTTACGTGGTTCAATATCGCGTCGACCCCAACGTTTGAAGGATAGCTTAACATAACAATGGGCACTTAAAGAAAATTGGGGCCCGGCGTTTCCATATACTCCACGGCTCTGTAAGATTTCCTCAAAATTGGCGTGTCACACGTAGCTAATATCCCTTGTAAATGGTCGTTATCTACCAAACCGAAGCAGTTCGGGAACTATTGCTTCCGAAGGGGAATCGATAAAATTGATGCCTTGACTTCTATTTTTAACAGACAATCCTTACTTTGATCTACGTAGCTCGGTTAGAAAGCGGAGCTTTTTAAAAACAGTAATGTATTCGAACAACAGATAATTGTTTTGAAGGGAATAAAACATTTTGTTTAATATTCTTGTTGAAAGTCGTCAAAAGATTTTTGTATATTAAAGAGTGTACCCCTTTGTGCAATCTTATTAGCACAAAAAATGTTGATATTTTCATTCTATTCTAAAAAAAACTACTTTAGTTAGTCCGATAAAAATCGTATCATATCATTGTACCAATGAACACCAACGAAATAATATAACCAAAAAGAGACACTTTGTAATATTGATGCCATAAGTGATTTAAGTCGTCCAGTATTTTCTGACAAAAATTGGTAAAAATTCCCAATGACCTTCTATTAATGAACCGCTGATTAAAGGCGGCCTAAAGTCCGGCTCCATTGGCTAAAATTGTCGGTTGTGGGAATTGTTTAGTCGCTGGTGGCAGAAGTAGACTGCACCTGATGGACCTGGGGAATTCGGATCGCGGGAAATCGTCGGGCGGCATCCCCCTGTCAGGCCTTGGGAACATCCTGCTCGCGATCTTCAACGGGCAGAAGCATCTGCCGTACAAGGAGCACAAGCTAACCCAATTACTGAAGGAGTGTCTCGGTTCGTTGACGTGTCACGCCGCGATGATCGCCCACGTCTCCCCCAACGCGCAGCACTACACGGAGACGCTAACCACCGTGCAACTCGCCTCGAGGATCCACCGAATGAGGCGGAGGAAGATCAAGTTTGTCGGCGGCGGGACACAGGGGACGGGAAGCGGCGGAAGTTCGGGTGAAGAGGCGGCGAGGCAGAACAGCGAGTGCGACCCGAGCTCCAGCGACCTGTCCGCGGACACGGTGATCTACGTGGGCCCTAGTACCGACGACGCGACCGACGGGGAGCATCCACCCGTCTACCTGCCCAGCCTGAACTCGGGCGACAACCGGTGCGCCATGGGAAAAGCGTTGCGAGGATCAGCGGCGGAGAGACCCTCGAAGATTCCCGAAGAGCGGAGCCCGGTGCACAAGGCGACCAAAGCGGTCAAGTCTCTGACGCAGACGGCGTCGAAGCAGACTTCCCCGGCGCACACAGCCACGCCGAAGGCCAGCCCGGCCAGGAAATGCGCCACCGCTAAGGTGCCGTCTTCCAAGGTAAACGACTCACCTGGCAGCAAGATCCCAGTCGCAGCTCCGAGCGGAGGCTCGGACGAGCAGTGGATAGACGGGCCTAGGATCTCCAAGTCGAAGGTCGCGGAGGCCAGACACATGCTGAAGGACTCCCACCACAAGAGGGAGACCTGGATAGACGGCCCGATGCAGCTGACCGGGCCGTCTACCCTGCAGATGCACGCTCAGCAACATTCCACCGGTTACGGTTTCATGGACAGTCACAAGAAGAGCATGATCAGGAAGTGGGTGGAGAACCAGTCGTCTCAGATCCAGAGGAGTAAGCACGCGGCGGCCAGAATCGAGTCGTCGAAGTCGTCCGGCCAGTCGTCGCAGTTCAAGGAGCTGACGACGTTCAAGACGTGCGGCGGCATGGACGACGACAATACTTCGATGTCGACGGCTGAGAGCGATAGCTTGAAGGCGAACGAGATCGAGGACATTACCGAGAAGCTGGGCGTCAAGCTGAACCTGTTGAACGTCAAGTCGAATACGGACTCCGGACTGGACCTGACGGCTAGCCCAGTCATGGACGACAGCGTGGACAAAGGAAAACTGGATCTGCAGGAGGACGAAGATGACGACGAGGAGATCGTTGTGCCACCACCATTGCCTCTGATAGAGCCGCTCAGCAACGGCGTCAGCAGAGAGGTCTCGATGGAGAGTCTAAACCTCTCGCATAAGGACATCGTGCTGCCATCCAGACACTCGTTGTCCTCCGAGGACGAGATCCTGGAGATCGTCGAGGTCGAGGATCTGGAGCCAGTGCCGATGCAAGACTCGTGCCTCCAGGTCACCGAGGAAGACATCGCGATGTGCATGGGCGAGAACCCTCTGCCTGAAAGTGACCAGGAGGAGCATCCCCTGCGAATACTCAGCCAGGAGAATCTTACCGTAGTCTCGACCTTCACCGGTAAGCCAACCATCGCGTACACTTATTAATTCCTTCCGACTTCAAACCAACGTCTCGACTGCTTATTCCAGTCCCTGATCCTCGAGGGACTTAATTAAAGGCTGTAACGAGTCACTGTGACTACAGAACGTTCTTCCCCGACGATATTTCATGACGGTTTATAGTGCATCTCCTACCACCATGCGATCAATCCGTCGTTCCTTTCCCTCTTCTATCCCGAGCGCTCTCGAAGATACCTTCGTAGATTGTTCTCCGGCTCTCAGATCTACCGGAATCTGTAATAGTACGGTCGATGGAAAACAATCGTATCGGAAAAGAAAGGAGAGAGGGACAGAGAGCTCGGTATAATTACTCGTTAATACTTTCCGTCTTCGAATTCTCCGAGAGAAAAGAAGCTTCTTGCAGCTAAATACGCGGCCTCTTGTTCTTTCTTGACTGTTTTTTTTCACCCGCTCTCGATGAAGGAACTTTCGAGACGCTGAAAAAGTATGTCAACTTCCAGACTCCATGTCGGTGATGTCGGACACGGAACGGTACAGACCGCAGTACCCACCCCCAGTCGGCGCGGGCGTGCTGCCCAGGCCGTACTTCGACCACGAGGATTTCCTCGAGCAGGAGACTAGGCACAAGTTCGACCAGTTGGCACGACTGCACGAGCTCTACCAGAGCAAGCTCGCACTGGCCAATGTCACCAACTCCGTCACCTACCAGAGGGAGAACTCCTCCAACGTTAGAGAAGCTCCATGTAAGTTTGCGCGCGTATATTGCACTGTGCTACCATCGTTGGCGCGGTCGAGTTTTTGCTGGCGATTGGAGGTCTTGATGGTCTCCTTCAACAATAATCGAGATACTCGAGGATAGTAGGATTTACGATTATTCCCGGGACGTCAAGTTATAAATTGCTCTTCGAATGATCTGAGACACGATAAAAGCTGTGTCCACCGCTTTAATCAGACTGTTACTGTATGCATCTCTCAATTCCGCTAGCTTGAAAAGGGTGTTATATAAAAATACGGGGTGGTCTACGCAACTTGGGCACCTTCTGCAACTTTTTAAATATGTATTGGGTAACAAATTTTTCAATACAAAATTGTATGGTGAAAAGGGTTATAGTATGTAGTGTTTTTATTTCTTTATAGGTGGAGCCTTTCCCTGAAGGTCAATTTTCTTTTCTCAAATATTTTCTATCAGAATATGGAAGAATATCGAATTCTAAATAAAAAAATAT
>CM052149.1:1804494-1903004 GCA_028455555.1 Augochlorella aurata | reverse complement strand
GAATCAAATACCAATTTTAGCAATCAATTTTTCTTATAAATTTGTTATAGATTAAATGTAATTGTTAATATTTTGATATTCGCAAGAAATCAGTTAAAAGCAATGCTTACGTAAGTAACATCCGATTCGAATTTTGCATTTTTGATAGCATATTCGAATTCGGCAAGTTCCCAAACATGAGCATGTAGTGATTTCCATGACAATTCTACGAAGTTATGAACTGTGACCTTTAGGAGAAGGTTACCACTATGCGAAGTCGCGCCTCTTGAGCACGTCTGTAGTTTCGGATGAAACTTACACACTTGTCTAGAGCAGTAGTAGGGACTAAGAAATAAGTTCGAAAGTTATGAAGGACTCTCGTTTGAAACGGAACTTCTGTCCCGCAGCAACAGCTCCGCTGCAGTTGTCGATTCCATCGCCGGCTCCGTCTTCGGGTCGAATGCAACGCAAGATCACCAGCATGGGTTCTTCGTTGGGTTTGAATAAGGAGGGCTACGATTCCGGTGCCGATTCCACGCCTCGAGCAGCGAAACTATCGCCTGCCACGTTGTCCAGGCACCGCGCCGAAAGTTCTGGCTACGACAGCATTGTCAGGGACAGCGAGACCAGCAGCATCGCCAGCGATTCCTCCAGGCAAACCAGCGCTCTTCAGGAACACCAAGGTAGTGGATATTTGTCCGTGGATCAACGTTTCCTCCTCTCCATCGAAGTTCCAACGACCTCTTACATTCGAGGGGACACTGTCCAATCAATTTGTCGTATTCCTTTGCTTTATTCGCGTTGAACACTAACTCGTGAGTCGTTCTTCGCCATCGCCCACATTTTTCGCTCTACAAAAGCCCTCTACAAAAATTTATATAATTCGGAAACAACAAATACTGACTTAGAGGTATAAATTAATGACGAATTCACAATTTAAAAAAGAAGTGGATTTACTTTTAAGTAAGTAATATTTATATGTAAGATACTTTTACCACGTTGTTGTTAAATATTTAATTAAATTCCTTAAAAAACGATAAATCTGAATGCGGCTTCATAGTTGCATTGAAAATTCATTTGCTTTAAGATTCAATTTCTCAAAAATTCGAGACGATATGAAACATTTGGGAATGGTCTATTGGTCATCGAAACACAAAATTAGTGTTGGTCTACGTCGTCGATTGAATAAACGTTCGATCGGCCGGTCGCAAAAATGGCAGGAAGTACGGCGAGATTATTTCCAATGCGAAACACGAACGCGACCTTTTTGCATGTTTTAATCGCATGCACTTTCAATCTTTCCCACCCCCGCGAAACCCTCGCAGTTAACGAGAACGCAATTATTAACACCGTTGCTGATGCATGTCATTGATACAGCTTTTGAATTATCGCCGCGTTTCACCGCGCACGCTCCATCGCAAGGAACGCTTCCACTCAAATAGCAAGCTACATTTTAATTAACGAAGTAATGAGGAAAACCGTGTCAGCCGTGATTAACAAGTCACGGCGGTTAGCCAGCGACAGAAGGAACGAAACTTTGAATAAGGATATATTTCCAGTGGTTGACCGACTGCGATGGAAGAAACAATGAGACTAACTTTCCTTCCCGATTAACGCATGCCTGATCGTAAACGAGCATCATCCAAGCATTAACCTCCAGTCACGGAACGGTGACATATTGCTGCGATCAGAAAATTGTAGAATGAAAATGAGTAATAAGAAGACAACGGATTATATACATTTCTGACAAAAATGAGTAGGCAGAATCTAAAATAGTGGAAATATTAAATTGTACAGAATGTCCATGCATCAATTCAGACAAATTAAAATTATTAAAGAAAGAAGAAGCGGTCAAATAATTTTTATTTTGCATAAATATTCGAAGTCTACTAATACGAATGTTAAGCAAAATGATATCAAAGGATTAATCGATTTGGATTCATACAGTTCATTTACAGTCTTCCTTATCTGGAGGCTCAGTTCGAGCTGTCATGATCGCCCTACGAGCGAATGCAATATGGTTCGACCATTTCGATACAGATCTGCAAAATACACACTGTGATGATGAATTTCGTAATAGTTTAAGTTACGATTGAAATACCAAATGTCAAAATATACCCTAGCCATAGATTTCATCGCTTTTATATTGTGCGATGATTAGACTGCGGATTTTAAGCACATTATGAAAAAAATAAGCAAAATACAAAACTGTAAGGACATTAGAAGAATTTAAAGATACATTTATATTATTTTCAACTTCTCAACATTAAGAAAAGAAAAATATTTTTAATCCAGCCGTGTTTGTTACAATTAACTTAATTTTTATTTTGCATAAAGATCCGTAGTCTAATGTTTGGATGATGACGGTATTTCGACGATGTTGTCCGTGAACGTGGACAAAGTCTTAGCAGTAAGGGTCTCTAGCGACGACCAAGTGACTCGCTCACACGCCCATGAGACCGATGTGCAAACCCTCTAAAATGGTCCCCCCGTACGATGGTTCTCCTCAGGTGGCGCGCTGGGGGTTCTAACCTCGACGTTGTGCGGGTGTTTCAGCGGTGGAACAGCGGGCGGCAGAGTGCGGGCTCCGGTCACAGGCCCAGTGCCGGGCCCATCTGCCAAGGGCGCCGTCCGCGGTGCCGGGGATACTCGTGTACACAAGCGAGGACGTGGACATCCTGGACAGGCGCGCGCAGTTGCGCTCGGATCCACGTGGCACGATGTCCAGGATACACAACCTGCGACTACGCCAGCGCCTTCTTAGACTCGAGCTTCGCGACGCTAAGAAGCGCCTGATGGTGCCCGATGACCGCTGGAGCTACGACCGTAAGTGTCCTCCGCAACAATGCGCTCAAATCTTTCAAATTCTAAGGGTACGTTCATATTGGGGCGACGATAAATTTTGGAAGAGCGTCGATCGCAACGCCTATGAAAGCTGGAAACTGTCTTTGATTTCCTTGTACATAAGAATCCGAAAGACATTTTTATTCATTGTATAGAGTTTTCCAGAAACTGAAGGAAAGACACATTGTTATCTTTATAAATATTTGTTGCTCCCACTGCAAAAGCTCTGTAAACTCTGGACATTGTTAAGTACGACAATCTATTTTTTTTTAATATTATCGATATTTAAGCATGATTAAACAATGCTCAAGGGTAACAAGACGCTGTTAATGTAGCAATTAAACCGAGCACTTTGAAACTTATTTTAAAAATAAAAAGCCTGAGGAAAGATTTAACCACGTCATGCGATAACTCAGACCTCTTAAGAAAACCGTAAAAAAGTAATAATAGTAATATCCTTTTCGACTGACAAAATAAAATGTAGATTTACGTGTCATGAGCATCCGCTTATACCATCAGTAACAAACTACATCACTCGAACGCCGATCACCAATTTCGACGACATTTAGTATATGTATGCTTTAGTCAAATATATTAAAAATTCAAAAAAAAACCCTACTCGAAGCAAGAGATCGAAAAGCCTTGAAATGAAAAAGAAATAATAGAAATAATCGACGTACGCGTTTTAAAACTGAGCATTAGCCATAAATCCATTTTGCAAGGATAAGTAATAATGGGTCTAACGGGAATGTTGCAGTTCACGTGGAGAACGGGATGGACTGGCGACATCCGTCATTTGTGGAGGCGCTGGAGGCGGAAACGTGCATCCTGCAGAAGCGCGTGGAAGCGTGCAAGAGCCACGTGCTGCTGGTCACCTGCTTCGACTCCTGTCCCCGGCAACAGTGTACCCGGCAGGCGGAATCGCCGTCTGGAATTCGCATCACATAACCAAGACTTGGATCAGCGCGCAGCACCGCGTGCTGATCGTCCGCAGCAAGGAGTCGCCCGGAACACGATTAGAAACGAGACGAGCGAGGTCGCCGATGATGGGGCGGACGGGGAACGGAACGACGTCGCTCGACTCCGTCCAATAGTTGTTAAAATGACATAGTTATATCGTCGTGATCGTCGTCGTACGTCGTCGCTATTGTTACACGTGTAATCGATAATAAGAGAAAGCTTTCGTCATCTTCTCCGGCGGAAACGCGCGTCGTCCGCGCGCGCGCCGCAGCTCGCGCCGCAGCTCGCGCCGCAATCTTGAAATATCGTTTTCGCGGGAGTCGCGATCGTTTCCGGTCGAAGATGTTACGCGATGCTTACGATTGTTGGCTGAATAGCGTAGCGCGCGGCCCGGCCTAGCGCGTCGGACACTTGTTGACTTAAATAATTTAGCGTACGAGATGGTGCTGCATTTTTTATACCGATCGCCAGACCCGCAGTTTAGGTAAATTGATCGACGCCGACTTCCGGCGAACAAAGACTGCCGATCGGAGCCGCGGAAACAGCGGCGTACTTAGGGGAATATAGTCCGCTGTGTTGGAACCGGATGACCAGCGTCGAGAGAGAAGTGGCGTACCGATGTGCCGTACACGAGGAGGAGCGATCATGTAGGAAAATAATAATTGCGTACAATCAGACACGTCTGTCTTCGAATCGATGACCCTTCTTCAATCGCCGACCCTCGATCGGCGATCACTGAACGAGATCGAACGGGGTCAGTGCCCGTCGAACTTCGATGACAGCGAGATGCGTCGAACCAACGTAGCCGAATAAAGAGACACATAGAGAGAATACGTAGCACGAAGACACACACATACACGCTCAGTCACGATCCAGAGGTGGCAGACTGCCAAAAAGATCGGAGAAGAGAGAGAGAAAGAGAGAGTGATAGAGAGAGAAAGAGAAAGTGTGAGAGAGATAGAGAGAAAGAGAGAGGAGAGTCTAGGATAAACGAGAGTAGGGATGGAGCGAGAGTTGACGAGATAACGCGTCATAATCATTGTATTTAATGCACGCACATTCATTCAAGATATTATCGTAGCTTTAATCGTTATCAGCAGTTACCGCACTTCGTAGGGCTCTGTAATTCACTTAGAGAGTGGCGAGGACTGATGGGAATGCTAACCTGCGAGAGTGAGAGAAACAGAGAGAAAGAGTGCGAGTGTGAAAGAAAGTGTGTGTGAGAGAAAGAGAAAGAGAAAGAGAGAGAATATTCGAGTACCAAGAGCAGCGAGTGTGGCTGATCAGGCGTAGAGTGTTACTTTTCGATAGTAAACGTATTCGTAATTTGTAAATGATTCATGTTCGGTACGCGAGAGAGCTCTCTGGCAAAATGTAGGACGCTGATGCTGCCATGGCGGAAGGGAGAGAAAGGGAACGAGTGTGAGACAGGCAAAGAGGAAGAGGGTAAGAGAGTTTTATGCGTGTACACGGATTCAAACGTCAGAATCACGCGTCGGGAGAACGCGCGTGGGTGTGGAGTAGGAGAGGAGCCGGAGAGAGTGAAAATAGACGGGATGAAAATAAATCGGGAATGGCGGTAATGCGCGGCAGAAATAGAGAGATTCCAGCGTGCTGATACGCTCGCTAGCGAGCCGGGCTATCGACGAAAATCGCCTTCTCGTTTGAACGGTGACCAACGCGCATTTTGCTCGGTCCGCGATCTTTGTCGACGCCTCGAACTGCGGTCTTGGTTCGTCGTCTTCGCACTGCCAATTTACGAGCTTAATCCCCTTTTTATACTGATCCGAGATGCCTGTGAACTTCGGACGTCGGTCCGCAAGCGAAAGTCTCGAGAACTCTTGCTCGATTCTCGAGGGCCATGATCGAAACTCAGACTGACCATGCCGGCGGGCCAAGACCGTGCGATTCGCGGCCGGTTTCCGGAGGCAGATCGCCGATTCCTACTGCTCCAGAGAACCAATCTCGAAGCTACCGGAACCAACGATGTAAGCCGAGTGTCTTTGTCCGTCGTTAAAGGAACCTGTACGCTATTCGTCCGTACGATTAGACTGTTCTTGACCTGTCACTGCCAACACCACTGTACCTTCACCCCTGAACGATCGCCCTTAAGGGATGCTCGCGGTCCTTCGATTTTCCCGGTCGATTTCAGACCGATCTCCTTACCTGATCGAGTCTAGTTCGTCGCACGGATTTTCGTCAAACAATATGTTTGAAACTTTATAAAATGTTAACAGCGTCGAGAAACGATCCGAAGAAGTTCTGCAATATTTTCGCAAAAATTTGGAACGATATGTTCTTTAGGAAAATAGAAAATTGACACCCGATTGTTCGTAAAAGAGAGAATTTTGCGACTAACTTCGACTTTCAGAAATCGGTGGACAGAAGCGTGAATTCGTGCGAGATTCCACAGTTTGCTGGCGATGGCGACCGCTTCCTAGAGACACGTTCTTCCAGTTGCCCGAAGGACAATGCGAAACGGAACGAGTCAGCATCCGAACCGATTCCATGTCCCGTTACCGTTTTCGGTTCCTCGACTTCACCGACCCTTGCCCTTTTACCCAAGGTTTTTTCGCTTCCGTTCGAGTTCGAAACGTCGCCGCGAGCGCGGCACTCCGTCGAACCGTGGATACAAATTAGTAGCGATTTAAACGAGTACTAGCGCCATAGTTGATTAACGATTAAGGAATAACCGATCCCCGCGATCCTGCTGAACGGAGAGCGTGGCACGGACACACGATCGCGTGCTCGCACACAACAGAACAAGACACGATGTACCACACACAAGCGTCTACTGTACCATAGTACTTGTACTATATTTATATTTTATATGTACAAATTAGTCATGTAATTTCTTGTAATAAAGATCAATTTACAACGTGAAGTTCGGTGCCAGCCGTGTCCTGTCTTGTCTGTTCCCGACCGTGGCATTCCTTTTCTTGGATTCCGACTTGTCGCGGCAAAAAGTGGCGGGGGAGGGTCTGGATTCCTCAGAAGAATTCCTGAGACAATTTATTGGGACGTTCTAGGCACCGCCAGACAGTGTTAGCGACCGATGTGGATCGCGTCTCGGTAGTCTCTCGGAGTGTCCAACTGGACACAGAAATTAGGTCTGGGAAGAGCTCGAACACATGGGGGTTCGCAGCAGAAAAATATTAAAAATATAAATACTCGAAGAATTTTGAAACTTATTAGGTCCTTCCTGATGCTTCCAGAATTTTTCAAATTGTCTTTTGACAATGCGATATTCATTTGTAAAAGTTGAAGTCAAAACTTCGCGGAGTTCTAATTAACAGACTAATGAAAAACCAGTTTCGAATGCGACTTCTACCATCGACGTCGATTCATAGTTTCATTTAAAGCAGTCGTAACACCGTTTTTCATATTGACATTTTAAACATACCTGTTAATAGTTCTGAGATTATTTTTAAAAAGGACTTCATATCGTTTAATAGCATATATTAAATAAACGCTTAAAGAAGCTGCGCTGTTTCAACGAAATGTTAATTAATTAAGAGCATGGTTAATCTTGAGCAATGAATAGCCCGCATTCTCTCAAGCAGCAGCCCTATTGTTGAAACTTCCGATACAAATGGACGATAATTATAACAAACATTCCTGCGCGAACCTCTATCTTCCTGAACTTAGTGTTCTTGTCACCCGTGGTCCTATCTCTCAAAAGAAAAGAGCAACGCGAAAGCAGCTCCAGACGCGCGCAAATTGCGAGGAATAAATTGTCGACATTGAATGAAGGAGTGGAGGTAAGGACGTGGGTGTAATTAGACGCAAACAACGATGCGCGCTAACGACGCGGTGGAGGAACAATGAGTATCATGGATGCTTGAGTCTTCTAGTGTTTCGTGTCTCACCGCGCACCATTGTACTTGCGCCTGTTTAGGAAAACGTGATGCAGTTTGGAAGCTTAAAAACTGGGTTGATTATTTTATCTGCGCTGCTTAAACTTTCAAACACAATTTCGAAGAGGATCAACAGTCGTAAGTGCCGCATTCGCAGTTAAAAATAAAGTTCTGCGCTAGTAGATTCAGTATACTGCAGGTATAAATGGAGGAAAGTCGTAAAAGTATTCGATATTGCACATCTCATTCCAATGTCTCTTTCAATAAATGAACTGACGTCAGAAAATGTTGACATTCAGACATACAGTGGTGTAGATAATTATAGACTCGAAGTAATTTTTACATTTCTAGTGATATTTAAACCAAGCACCATATTCGCATATTTCTACATTCGAAATAATAGAAAATAGAAATATACAGATACAGAATTTTGTTAAGCCTTCGTTCAGGTGTAACAAAGTAAAAGTTATTTTGGCTCTATAATTATACGCATCACTGTAGTTCTACCTCTGTATTTCTTACTTTGTCTACGAAAGAACAATTTAAATATGACGCTGCTGACTTTATGGAAACACAAATCACTTATTACAGTTTATGAATATGTAAATTGTTGCTGACAGTTTTTCATTACGCGGTTGACTTTAAACGAGTTATTGTCACATTTCCATATCAATGCTTTACGCTCATTCCGCAGAAGATACGCGAATTAAAGTGTAAAATAGAATCTACGCGCTCGAAGCCAGCCACGAAATCAGTTCTCATTGAATTAGGGGCTTAAAGCTCCGCGGACCAATGATCGTCGGATGTTTAAGATCGTTCGATGTGGGTACCAGCCGCGGAGTGGACTGACCTTGAAGTCCAATTGCACCGGTTGCCGATAAAATCCGATTATTTCACTCCGCGGTTGGCATTACGGCGACCTTGGCATTAGAATGGATCGAAGGTGCAATTGAGTCAATCGACTCTCGTCGCCGACTCGTTTATATTACGCATTATGCATTACAGATAACAGATAACTCCTCGCGGAGGAAAAATAGTCGTCGCGCAGCTATTGGCAAGTATTCCATTTTACTTTAACACCGTTACGCAAACGTACATTAGATTATGCAATTGTTTGCTACAACTTCTACTTTCGTTTGACATTAGACTGCAGTCATCTAACCCAATTACACTGAAATAGAACATACAGATAACAGAAAATTATGAAAATGATTTCATAGATCCGTGGTACCGGATTCCTTTTTTCCCAGGATCATACTGCATGCGGAATTTGGCGAAGATTAGTTGACGAGAATGCTTTTGCCGTAGCTAAACAGTAGACTACGGTTACTCAACCTTAAATTATTGTACTTCTTTTCTTCTAAGGATCTATTTCGATTAGGAATGATCATAAAATTGAAGAGGAAATGAAAGAGGTCAGGTTCAACTTTAGTCAGGTATTATGAGACGAGAGATGTCTCACATAGAGAAAGAAAGGAAGCGTGCAACGCGTGTCGAAAAATGTTTTGAACGTTACCATACAATGAAAAATCATAACTTATAAATAGATTGCGCATCTCCTTTAATAATTTCGATAAGTTAAAAGTACGCATTGATATTCTACGATTCTTCGAATTCACATCGTGTTTTAAATCGCGTCCACTTAATCTACTAATGAATGCATAAAATCCGCAGAGCAATTATAAACTACAGCATAAATTTGTCACTGAGCTCGTTACATTCTAAATTACCTAAATACATCGGACCGGTACCGTCGTAAATCGGCAAACGACAGTCCAATGAAATGAAACGAAGCTACGAAGATAAAACACGTAGGTTCCTCGTAGATTGCTTCGCAACCCCATAGATTATTCTCGGCATAGACCGGTGCCCATTCGAACCCGAAGAGGCGCCCTTCGTAACCCAGCAGCTTGGAAGATCAACAAACACGACTGACGGGAACCGTACCGTCGTTGATGGGACCAAACCCCGGTACCGGAAGGAAAAATAAATATTAGCGAGTGCCGCAAGAGTGAATCTCGAAGCGCGAGTGCTCGCGTCTGCTGGCGTGTGCCCTCGCGAGGAAGCCACGATGATCCGAGGCGGATCCGTGGCGGATCCAGGGTGGGGGTCTCTCGCGGCTCGAAATTATCGGCGGCACGGGAGAGAGCAGAGAGAAGAAGAACGTTTCACGCGTTCGAAAGAAGAGGGACCGAGAGGACGAGCGGCCGAAGGCGATTAGGGGGCGGCGAGAGAAGACTCGTCGTGTTCGTGACTCGTGCTGCCGATCGACAGTAGCGTGAAGGCAGTCCGAGAGAATGACTCGTCGCGCGCGTTCCAGCGTCTTGCGGCTGGTGGCCATCGTGGCCCTGCTCGCGCCCTTCGCCGCGGCCATCACCAAGAACGATTTGTACCCTTACGGGACCCCCGGGTCCTTGAACCTCCAGACGGACGCCAACGGGATGCTCTTGTCCGCCGAGACCACCCTGAGGACGCCCATCGCATTCTACGACAAGATCTACAACAGCATATTCGTGAGTACTTTCATACCCTCTTGACTTCAACCCTTCCGAAGGCTGCTGCCATCTTGGAACCCTTTCCCGACTCTCTTGAAAAATTCATAAGTTCCAAAATAGTATGGTCTGTACGTGATTTTATGATTTGCGAACGAAGAGGTATTATTTTTCCCAGAAATTATGCATTGCGTCTTGAGGCCGCAAACCGTCTACAGATAGATCACGGCGCGCTTCCATCTTTTTGAAATATTGTCCGTCTCGCTTGAAAAATTTCACGGATACGGAATAAACAGCATCGTCGACACATCGTTTAATTATTTCTGAACCAAGAGGTCTCATATTTCTCAGAAATCACGTATTCTGTCTTGAGATTTCAACCCTTCTGTAGGCAGCTGACATCGAACGTCGATCTTTCTCAAGCCTTGTCCGCTTCGTTTGAAAAATTGACACACTTTCCGCGGGTACAGAATAAACATTATGGTCTGTACATTGTTGAATTATTTGTGAACCAAGATGTTCTTAGTTTCCTCGAGACATTACGTATGCGGCTACTGTCTTCAAGATTCATATAGGAGAATCGGTAAACGGATATACATTCTTCCTATCTGTTTACCTTGTCCAGCATGTGTTCTGTGTTTGGTGAGATTTCTTGTTCCAATCAAGGTAAATAGTAAACGACTTTCATTCACAGTCACATACTATAAACATTCGCGCGATTTATATTCATAGACCAATTATTGCAGGAAGAAGGAATCAAACTGCAGTTTATTTTAATGGCCATCGAAATCTGTTATAATTCAAGTTCGTAATAAAAATTTATTATAATTATAAATAAAAATAGCCCTTGTCAATGTCAATTTTCAGTCTGATCATAATTGATATAATCCATAGAATGCAGCAACTATCGCAGTGGGCGCAGAGTAAGAATACTGTGAAAAAGTTAGCTAAACGATAAGGTCGATTCTTCAAAAAAATGTAACAGTAGCACGTCTTTCAGGATACGGAAAAGCATTTTCAAGTTCGGAGTGGCCCATGTAAGATCTGGTATCAAATACTTGCTATCACGCGGTTCGCCGCGTCTATTTCGAGCCGCGATAGAAAGCCTCGCGATTCCGCCGAAAAATTTTTATTTTTATCCGTCGCGGTCAGGAATTTCCATCGGGCAGCGTTGGCCAGTCGCATTCGGTCCTGTTTTAAATTTGGTGCTCACAAAAATACACGGGATGGGCGGGATGTCGCGGGATGGGCCGCATTTGAAAAGTCGCCGCGTCGCGGTTAGGCGCGCGCAAAACTGTGTAAACATCGGACCGCGCGTGCCGCTGTTTACACATCGTGGGGAAAGAGGCCGATCTTTCGCCAGCTGGAAGAGGCGTTTACTTAACGTTTTAAATTAGGACAATGCTAGGAAGATGCTCGAGTTTCCTTCATGAGTGCACCGTAAAGTTGCGCCACTAAACTACCCTATCTTATCCGGTGCTTTCAGTGCTTGCTTGTAACGAAGACTTCGAGATCTACACTCGTATTTTACTGCCATACTTAATTAATTGCATCTTGCATACTGGGCTGCTTGTGTTTCATGCAATTATTTCTTTCATAGTGAGACTGTACACTAGATGTACCAAACCAGTCAGCATGGCTGCCTTCTGATTTTTTCTTTCACAGTGTTCGATGTTTCTATTTGACATTTCTAGATAAACTTCGTTATTCAAACATGCGTTATAATTTAAATTGCGTAAAGTTTAAATAAATCCAATCATGCCATTGTTATAAAACAATATACATTAGGACTCGATAGTGCACACTGTTTCAATTGTGTCACAAGAAACAGGAGTCGAATAGGAATTTCATTCTGCGACTCATTCTCGTCAATTTCATGTCCTAGGATTGGTACACTCATGTAGTATATTGGTAGTATATTGGTATACTCATGTCCTAGTCATTGGTACATTGTTGTAGAAAAAGAGAAGACGTACTTTAGGTGTTTGAAAATGATTTCAGCTGCTGCTCAGCTGATCCCTTGATTGTTTTGAAGGTCCGTGTCCACCCATGTAACGCCCTCGTAGAAGCAGGGTAAATGTGTTTTCATTGTTGACGGAAATGATACCTTCCTATTAGCCTCAATTTTCATAGAACGAGGAACTCGACTCCTGTCGATTTTAAACAAACAACGCTTCCTGACTTCCGTCACCGCCTCGCTCCCCCGTGGTTGCCATTTTCGACTAAGAGCACATCAGACGCGTGGGCCTGTGCTTTGTTTTGGTGTGTGCGTTCGTGCGTGCGTGTGTGTGTTATTTATGCAAGCACGGGCGAGCGAAACGAGCGAGACGTGAGCCAGGAGGCGTAGAACAATCGAGACAAAGTGAAACAGATGCAACAATTACAAGATGCAAAAGCATTGACTTCTCCCTAAATCATTAAATTCAGATTCTCCTGATGAACACATGATTATTTGTAATTACTAATTAGCACTTTGATTAATTTTTCATTGCATTATGCAGCAAACGTGCTGTACTATACATATATTTTTTATATGTATGTTGTACCGCACGATTTTTTAAAACGATTATTATACACGTCTTAAATTCGTGCTCAATATTTATGAAGTATAAGTGAAAATAATCATGTTTCATTCATGCAGTATTACTATCATGTCCGTAGGCTTGTAATGTATTATACGAGTGTAGGAATTCTACGGAATCTCACGCCTACGTTAAAAACCTAAAGGTAATATCGGGAAATGAGAAAATGAAACATTACGCATAAACTAAATGACGCGAGTGACAAGGGGAATTGGTCGCTAGCTCCACCTAGCCTCTTCCAATTTGTTTTGATTCCAGACTTTTGATTATTATTGGCTAAATTACGCGCTGAATAAGAGACGTGATTAGGTGCAGCGGGCAACCCATCCCCCTTGCTCCTCGAGTCGATTAGCTTGCGGGTCTTTTCATTTACCAATAGAAGAGGGTTTCGGGAGGTCATAGAGAAATTGGGTCTATGGGCGTGTGCTGATCAAGCGAAGCTAGCGGGACACTCCCCTTGCCCCTCGCTCGAAACGACTGACTTCTTTCGAGCAACAGGCAGTAGACACAAATGCAACATGGGTCCTTATTCGAGGTTTCCATTCAATCTCAATATAAACACATGCGAATATGCATACCAGCGCCGCACAGTGCAGTAACAAGCTAGTCCATAGTTCGTTGAATTGCTCTAATATTTTCAAACAACGCAAATAAAACATTTTAACGACGAAGGAAGCCAGCGACAATGTTGTGCTAGCGAAGAAACCGTCTCGAAGCGACAAGAAACAAGCACCGACGTCTGCATCCTTCCAAGACGCGTTTCAAAGAAAATGATGCGCAGACATCACGCGATTCGCGAGTCATGCGAATGCGATCATGTGTCCGATGATTCGCGAAACGTCCGCGGTTTCGAGCCACGTAAAACCGATTGGAGCACCGCGGAAGGGAGCGGGGTCGAGGGAGTGGTGACGTTGGCGTGGCTCCGTAACATCTTCGTTAATATTAATTCGCGCGGAGCGAGGAAAAGCCGGGGGACATTCGGTCATCCCCTTAATTCGGCTCGCGTCTAATCTGCCGTCATCTTCTGGCATGACACGAATTCATTGTCTGCGATGACGGTCAAACGGCCGCAGCCGGCGCGCAATCGCTTAATTGCACTTGGGTCGTCGCACGAGCTGTTTCTCATGCTGTCTCGTCGCGCGGACGAGACGGGTCGTGCCGGGCCCGGTCGGGTCGGCTCGTGTCGGGTCGGGTTGGGACGCGTGTAACTCGACACGGAGGAGGAAACGGCGATAAACGTCTTGCGATTCGCGGCAAGTCCGAGCGACCGAACGCTCGCCAGCGTGGTCCGTGGAAAATCTCGAGACAGATAAGATTTTCTCGGAGATTACCGCCGGCTTCGGCGTAGTTTCTTTTCGGGAAAATGTGTCATTGTCGACGATTTACTGCGAAACGGATCGAGTCATCGCAAACATTGACGGACCGGCCGCGTCCTGCGGGACACGGTGATCTCACTCCGTTCTACGAACCGATTCACAGGCCAGCCGGCGTGAATGAAAGCTGATTGCGCTTCGTCTCGTCTTCCCGTATCCGAGGGATCTTCGGACTAATTAATCGGACCGTGCCAAGGTGCATGATCTCATGCCGGCCAACGTCACGTTTCCATTACAAGCACCGCGCGCAGGAAAAAAGGACGTGCATCGCGGAAAGCACGCGACGAGGTCGAGTTAATTACACGTCGACGTTTAACTCTTTAACGAAATATTCTTCGTTAACCCGATGAACGTGAACTCGCAACCGTGAGGACGTGCGATAATTCACTTTGGTCGACCTATTGCCGGTCGCGCTACTTAGCTGCGGCTTTCCTTCTCGCGAGGAGGACATTCCTAGCACGAATAATAAATAAAAATATTCAGTCATTTTTTTAGTCTTATGTTTATTATGACTCTAAACCTCTTTTACTCTAACACATTGAATACATAGAAAATTCTATTTGTTATCTTAGAAAGATTGGATCGGCGCATAAGTTCGTAAGGTCTTAATTTCGATTTAACCCTTAACTACTACACCCTTTAATACTTACGTAATATCTGTTGGCGGTGTCACAGACCGCTAATTTTTATTGCGCTAATATTGACAGAAAAGTGTGGAATGATAAAATTAAAATCAATTGTTTATTAAGTGTATTTAAAGCGTCCCTTTTTTTACACTTTTACTTACAATTATATTGTCACCACAGATAGTGGTCTCACAGACCGGTAATAGTATTTAAGGATTAAATTCCCCGCATAATGTTCAGTTTTGTTAACTTGACACTCCATAGTTTTCAAGAATTTAATCTGTTACTCACACGGAAAGAATAAGCAAACAATCGCACAACAGGAAGGAATAAAAGCTTTGGAATAACGTATGAGACGTTGCTGTTAGGCACTTATTACATGGGAAATTGAAATCGACATTAAACCCGCATATTTATAAACTGATTCAATACATAGGTCATGGAAGTTCGACTTACTAGGCCGCGAAAACGAAAATCGAAAGATTTAACTCGAAGATCGAGATTCTTCTCGTGCCAATGGTCAGGAGTTGACGTGTTATCGCAGCAACTATTCTTCGAAGTAGAGGTCCCCGAATTGTCCACTGTTTTCTTATGCAGTTCACTGGGATCTGAATAGTTTGCGAGATAGTATAAGAAACATTAAGCACGAGTGAAATATGTAGGAAGTTTGTTTAGCGAGATAAGTACCAGCCTGAGAGTTACAGGGAATAGAATGCAACCAAACTATGTAAGAAAAGCGATTACCAAGTTAGCTATCGAGATTTCACTATCACCGAGGCCATTTGGAAGTGCAGTAATATTCTGAATACTTGTCTTACATTGTGATCCATATCTTCTTTATTAAAAATTTTATTCCCCAGTGTTTTTAAAAATTGTTAATTTTTAACACAAATCGCATTTTGGAATTTTCTTTTAGACTACTTTATCTCTCAAATTTAAATGTCATCTGATGAAAAAGATACGTGTCGTATGTTTTTGATTATTTATACTACACATTATACTAATCGAAACGCTGTTTTTCACTTGGATAGTGTTCCCTGGTAAAAATAAACTGACTATCCAAATGACAAAACTGACAAAATTAACCTTGTATTATACAAAATTTGACTGCGATATTAATTCATTTGTGTCCAACGGGTCGTTAACGACTTACCTTACAAAAATATTTTTTAAACGAATGCATTGACTTTACAGTCGACTATTTGTTAAGTAAATTATTCCAGTCCATACATGCAATAACTGCTTGTAGGGAGCTTGGACACCGTACGCATCATGGCTTCACAGAAAAATTTATAAGTACATTTAAATGGTAACTATATTATTCAAAAATATTTTATTTGGTCAAACACAAGTTGTGCTATCATATCATTATAATATTAGTATAAAATTAATTTGATGTATACCATAAATTTAACATGTCTCTTTGAAAATAATCAAAATATTTTGACATGAATGGACTAACAACGACCTTGTTGCGTGACGAAATGGTTTAGGAACATCTAGAGCCTAAGCGATGAATAACATAATGCAATATCGAATTTGAAACATCATCGAGGATCTTGAGTCTAAGCTCAACCTTAAGACGATCTTGTGTACACGACGCGCACGTGCGCCGGCGCGATTATGCCAGCATACCGGCCCATTCATCGACACGGCCAACAATTGAATTGGCGTGGCGAATTATCGGCACATTATTGACGCGTGTTTCGTGGCCACGGACGATGACCAATCGACGGCGTGGAACGAACCGAGCTCGGTACTCGGCAGGCCGGAAAGGAGCATGATTAATGACGGATAATCGCGGCAATAACGCTGGCTACTCGACCGAGTTCCGATCGCGGAGATATGCGGCAAGCATCCGCGTATTCGAGCGTCTTCATTCATCAAGATCGTGGATCGATAAATGGAATCTTCTGTTGATTCCACTGAGAACTTCGCGTTTCTTCCTCATTAACACTCTGACGGCCGCGGTTAGCTTTGTTGGCATTTTTTCTCTCAACATTGACCAACACGTTTTTATATACTTCCGACTATTAGCACTTGTATAACGTTAATTAAGTTTGCGGAAGAGTGCAGTTATAACTTTATAATTTATCTTAATTTATCTCGTAATTGAAAATTGTAATTTTATCGCTTTTAGTGTAATCACGTAATATTGAATATCCAAGTGTTACGTGTCTAGTTCTTCGGAAGAGATTAATCAATAGAGATAGCGATTATACTCGTAAAATCAACAAATGGTCTCAGATAACATAGTATACAAATGAGCCGTTCATTTTGAAAGTAACCTTTTGTCACTTTTCGTTGTTAATTGCAGTAACACGTGTAATATTCATTTAATAATTAATAGGAATTAGTCTCCTAGATACACTTCAACAGTTTGACACATTGGTATTGTAATGTAAACAACTATAGTATATGTAATTACTATAAACACATGGTATATTCTTTTATTATTATTTTTCTTAACGTAAACCTTTGAATATTTCAATTTCAAATATCAATTAAAAATCCTGGTAATAGGTTTGCGATAGAGGTGGTCTGTTAGCATGTGCTAATACGTTTCTCGTATACCGTCGGGAGAAAAGTGTATCTCTGATTACATGAAACAGTACTTTATGAAATACTGACTTTGGATGGGTCCATATCGAAGAGAAACTTCCTAATCAGGAGCTAAATAAAATCAAATGAAATTTCAAAGCATATTAATAATAGAAACAGTTTTTCAAAATCGTCTAGTTAAATTGTCGGAAATGACCGCGCAAAATGTATCAGGTAACAATTCTTTCCAGAAAACGTAAATATATTGGCGAGCAACGTAGTTTGTTTACCGAATAGCTCATACCGAGTGGCAGTGTTGGTCATCCTACTGCGTTTAGTTATGCTCTCATGAGATAAATACTTGACGAGCCCGTGTTACGCAAAAATCCAGGTAGCCGCGGTAAATCGACGAGACAAGAATCGGGAAATTTCGGGACGATAAAGCTTCGGATTAAATAGATATATGCGTGACCGCGGTTTGACGAAGAGAAGGAAAACAAAGTCGCGCCGTAATTACGCGGTCATTCGCGGAAACTCAGCCGGAGATACCTGTTGGTTCCGCGGAGATAGCATCGGAGGAACGCGGAATATCGGAAACTCGATTGGGAGCCGCGTCGACATGGACGGCGACCAACGATTTACGGCGTAAACGGAGCCAATTAGCCTTGACGCTTTCCCACATTAGTTAAGAGACGATTTGTGGGAGTCGGTTGTGAAATTCCGCTCGCGATTCTGCCTGATCGCCACGTCGTCATCGCCGACCGGCCGGGCCAATCGTTAGCCTCGCCTCGAAATTCGCGGTTAATTAGATTGACTCTGCCCTTGTTCCTGCCTGTCTTTTCAATACACGATAACTCTGTTAATTCCGTTGCAAAACTGGGCTGATCTTTAATGGGGCGTTCGCGTGGGCGGCGATTCTTGCAAAGCAATTCCGCACGAAATCTGTTCTTGTTGCAACTCCTCGGCGAGATGTTTGATCCGAGATAAACTGCCGACTTTCTTCCGTTCCCAGCGTAGATGGTCCCACAACGATGCCTATCAATGTATCGGATTGCTACAAAAATTCGTTCCCTTGAGAACTACGGTGGCACTAATTGGCCGTGCGTGAACTGGGTAATAGAGCGATTTGATTAAACCTGCGTATTATAGTCAATTCTAGGAACATCGTGATTTGCGAAATGATGTGAAGCGTTGGGGAGGCAACAGAGACACTCCTAAGAAACTAATAGATAAAATCAGTATTTAAGTAATTAGATAAAATAAAATTTTTAAATTGGACGGAAAAATTCTAAGAAAATACTTGATTACATTTCTTTCAAATTTCTTCTTCTCTTCTCTCTTTTCTTTCGATTTCCTTTAATTTTCTGTGGAATTTCTTTTAATTTTCTTACAATTCTCTTTAATTTCGAATGATTCAACGAATAGTGATATTTTTTGCCACCCACGGGTCAAATTATTTAATTTTAAATCAGACCATGCAAAATCCATCCTCTAACGACGGCTATCCATTTAATCAACTGGACGATGAGTGACGCTCGGGTAGCACGCTATCCTACACGGATTCAGAAACCGACGAGAGCATATTATTATTTTGATTGACGAAACACAACGAGGCGATGACAACAGGGGAAACGGTTTTGCCAAGCAGCGAAGGAACTGTCGTTTGTCGTGTACAAACCGATTTCGTGGCAAATTGATTGACACAGATATACCCGGCGATACATATATCCGCGCCGGTCTACTTAGAAGCCCTGCCTACACGACAATCATCTCTATTCCGTCGGTTATCGTCGACGATTCGCAGTCATCAAAATGATTGCGGTCGATTACAAGATTGCGTTAGCGCGTGCGGGACCGGCTTTTTATTATTTTTTATTTCGGTCCCACGGGCGCACGCTGGAAAATGACCTTTTCCTGACCAAAACTCAAGGCTTTACATTTTAACATTTGGCGGTCGAGAGTCGTTTTCTGTTAGAACAGAAAAAGTTGCCAGTCATCGTGATGAGTATGCTCGACAAAAACGGCTAACTGGTCAAGAAGAATATATGCTTTGATATTCTTGCTAAATTATATATTTTCTAAAAGTGTTGTATTTATTATTATTATTTATTAATTAAACGTAAATTGTGTTGGAAGATTTAGGAGTCACGAAAAAATTTGGCAGCCACAAAACGACTTTTTCTATAAAAGTCATCAAATGAATAAAATTGAAGTTCGTTGAACAGCATTGTCGGTAGACTGTAGAAGGATTAACATAATCGAAAACCATTAATACTTATTAAGGAATTAGCAACTATATATTAAAGAATTAAAAACTATGAATACATATTAAAGAATTAAAAGCCATTAATACTTATTAAACAATTAAAAACTATTAACATTTATTAGTCATCATGCGCAATGCAAATTGAGCAAATCCAAAAGGTTTACCAGAACAAGTCTGGTTTTTGAATGCGAAGGTTGAAGAATCGACTTTTGACCACAAAAGATCGACTTGCAAAGGATCGAAGAACGTCGCAGACGCCGCGGTCGTCGTTAGAGAGTGTCGCCGCGGCGACGACGACGACGGCTGACGGTCGAGCGACCCGCGGCGACGCAAATTCAATGAGCACGAGATTCAGGCTCGCGACGAGGGCGGACCGTCGAGCGAATCTCGTTATCCGTGCAAAGTGTTCCGTGAAATGATCGAGTTTCGAAGTTTAAACGAGCACGAAGTTGGTATTTAACGCAGTCGCACGGCGAACCGTTGTTGTTTGCCCGGGTAATTGAAGCTTTCGAGCGGCGCTTGCGGTTTTGCCGACGACCTCAATCTCCTTTCGCCTCTAATTTCTTTGAGAATTAAGACTGGGGGTGACGAGGAGGGGGTGAGTTACCTTGTTGGTTCGTCAAAGCTCTTTTTGCCGCGGATAATCCGAATAGTTTCGACCGGGACTATATTGCTGATCTATGCCTCGTTCAGACCGCCGTGAGTTCGGGTCCAAACCGATTACGCTAATGGTCCGTAACAATTCGATTTGTGGACGCGTAGATATAAAAATGACTGAGATGCGTTAGACTTTTGATTCTTTGCTTTATTTTTGGATGATCTGGTTGCTTTTTTAAGAGTGACGGGAATCGCTGTCTGGGTTCCTGAGGGAAACTCGGGGTGTTAAGAAGGGATAAGAATGGTAGTCACGTGGGAGGAGAAAAAGGCTCCTAGAACCGATCAGGGTTCTGTGAATCGTTGATTAGCAGAAATAATTTCTATTTAACACAATTTTTACTAAAAGGATTAAAGATCACCTTTTAATAATTTTTACTAACAATGATTTCCTATGTTGTATGTTTTCTATGTAATCACATCTCGACTTTTGCAAAGATTTCGAAACACAGATTTCATCTAAAACATGACAGAATATATGTATATTAATGGAACTGTACAATAAAAGAGGCCAAGAATTTTCTAAAGAATGCACGAACAAAGTATAAATTAATATAAAAAAAAGATGGCACTGGTTAGTAGATAACAAAGAGGACCAGTAACCACGAACAATCATACCCTCGCTGACATACGACATAATGAAATAACAATGCTCGCGTGTCTCGTATCTTTAATCGACTCTAACTAAGACAGTTCCATCTTCCGTTTGCAAGTGAGACTCGTCGACTCGGCCGACTGACTATAACAAGCCGTCGATAGCTCGGTCATTAAAGCAATCGTTCGAAGGGAAGGAAATCGACTCGAAAGTCGACCTATTCTCTTTCATCGGTCAAGCATCGACCCTTTAAACGGGAATCTGGAAAGCAGAGTAATTGACAGGCGCGCTTTAATCATCCCTTGGAAATCTGGATCGCGATCAATCGGCGAGTGCCTCTCCGTCGCGACCGGGCAGGACCAATCTCGCGGCTGTGCCCCTAAAGTGAAAAGGAAAAGGTCCTAGGACTACGCGCGAGACCGAGGTCGTCCCGGTAATTATTCCAATCGGCCAACACGGCTTTTCCTTCCTTTTAATTCCCAGCGATCAATACCAATCGGCCTAGATCAGCCGTTTCCGATTAGACGATTTCCCGACCGATAATTGCGAGCGTGCTGAGCCAACCGGGCCGATAATCGATTGCGAATTCGCAAACTCTCGAGGCCGGACATCGATCGATCCTGTGTGTGCTCCCTGCTTGCCGCCGAAACGTTTTGACACTCTCGCTCGCGTTCAGAGACACCGGGAGTCCGAGTCTCCCGCTATCTGCGAGCGGGGCTATCGCGAGGGGTCATAGGTCACAGCTGAGCCGATGACACACACGCACACACGTAATCCCCCCGGTAATCGTGAACGCGGAGGAAACGGTGAAAATAGACAGGAATGGCTCGAACTAATGCCAGGGGATCCATCCCGCGCGCTGATTCTCTTCCTAATGCTGCCAAGTGTCCCCGGTTGCTGAATCGGTTGCTAGAAGTTCAGAGGATTTTCAGGGGAGCTCAACATGTTACCGCACCCTCGGTGAAAAATCAGCGATGTGATTCTCAAAGATTCGTACTAAATTGTATGCACTGTGTAACAAGATTTACTGTATGAATCAATAAAATTAAATCTCGTACAATAGCTAAGTAAATATTCTATTATCTGGACAGTTATGTGTGTCTACTAGCTCGCATAATCAAGGTTCTACTGTATTTCTTTTTAATGCAGTCTGTGTCTGTTGCGAGAGAAGAGAGTCAAATCAAAATTGATCCTTTCTCTTAGAAACTTCAATAGGTTGCACGTTGCACCATAAATATTAAATCCATCCGATCTTACTTCCGCTTTGTGTTCCGCAGTCTCCTTATTACGCTTCGGTCGAAATACCAAAATACGAGAGTGAAAAGTCGAGGCTAAATCGTCCGGTACATAACTTGCGAATACTATAATATCTCGCCGAAGTTGAAATCATGAATTTATTCATGAACTGGAAAAACTCGTGGGAAATGAAAATACTTTTACGCGCCGACGTACATGTGAAACAATCAAGGAAACACTGTAATCGTTCTAATGTGCCTCGCAATTATGACATCATTGACGAATGTAACACAAACCAATGAGATAAGTGTAACTACTGTTGCAATATTGAATCTGACTGGACTGAAGAGTCGCGAACCCAAGCAACGAATTTTTCTGCGGATGGTCAGCAGTCTGATTCACAGGCCCGCTAATTGACCTTAGTCTAGGTTCTCCCCGTCGAGGAAAATAACGCCGAAGATTTATTAGCGAACAAGTTGACACCTAATGCGGGAACGGATCTGGTAGTGCGTTAACAGCGACGCGGGATTATTGCTTTGTCGGTCTAATTCGTGTCAATTCGCGTGACCGGGTCGGTCGCCCGTTTAACGACACACGCGGGCACGGGTGTTGAATTCGTCACGGTGTGGCGTCCGCGATATTAGCATCACGCGAAAACAATACAATCAACCCGAACTTCCACTGGCGCATACACTGTTAGCGGCGTCTCGAAACCGGGACGTGGGAACGACCCGAACGAGACCGGAATTCGGATGTCGCGTTCAACTTCGGCCAGTTAACGGAAACACGTCGTTGTCCGGTCCTATGGGTTTCCAGCTTTGCACGACCTGTTTGTTCCCGTCGCGTTTATTTCGATTAGCAACGCGTATATTTAACTAGCCACTCATTGTACACTGTCGCTGACTGATCGCACCGCGAACCCCTCGCGAGCGATACGCAACGAATTGATATTCCAAATCGGTTTTAAATGATAGATAGCGAGTTTATTTTCATTTCTGATACGATAAGGGCGAAGTATACTAATTTGAGACGCATTCCTCGAGAAAATTCGTTATCTTGATCAATCCCCATCCGACCCTCATTTCTACGGCATAATCTATTCGTTGGTATCAAGTTCACACAATTGTAAGGAACGAATAAGGTGAAACAATAAATATAATTTTCATTGATTATTCATATTGTTTAAAATTAATAAAATTACCTATAGGAAAGAGTATTTCTTCAACATCTGTGAAAACTGTGTCAGATTAAGAAGAGGGACGGATGATGGTTATTTCTTCTAATTCTTCTGCAACCTATTGGAAGTACGGTGAGAAAAGGAGTCGTTTCTTTCATAATAAAAAGAAAACGTAAATTAGGTAAATGTAGGAAAGGGAAAAATTGATTTCTAGATCTGGGAGAATAATTATTTAACCCGCGTAGCAGGAATTCATACATTATGCGGCGGCCGACGCGTTAATAAGATTTTAATGAATTCTATGCGCGTCACGTTTACATTTCACACAGCCAATGATCGAATTAAATCATACGTCGTTCCATCGCAAATGGTTAATACATAGTGGCAATGATAATAGAACCACAGACCAACAAGGATGTCAATTTGCAACCATTGAAAAAGCACTCCATCACCCGTAATAAGTGACAATAGCCTAGTTTGAACTATCATATGGATCAAACTACGTATTAGTCATGTATTATGGCGAATTTCATACATTTGCGACAAAGATTGGTGGTTGATATATACAGCAGTAGGAAGATTAAAAGAATTTAGGAGTGCCGTTGTATTAAAATTGTTTAAAGTGCAAACAAATTTTTGTCTGATACACAGTCTACTAATTATTATAATCGGCTATGAATTTTACTCTCAGTATCATTTTGTTATCTACACAAGTTCCAAATTTCTAATTTGCGGTCATCCTCATACAATTATGAGGAATTTATTCAACGAACGTGTCCCTTGGCACAAATATTACAATAAAAATCGCTGAACATCCGAATAAACAATACCATTCTTACTCGTACAAAGAAATACAAAACAGCTGCTTCGAAACTATTACTAAACTAGTGCTAATTAACAAGGTCGCTGCTTCAAATTCGCCGGCTCTCTCTAGTGGTCTAATTCAACCCTCTACTCAAAAGCAAACCAAACGTCGGTTCCGGAGCATCGCGAAACCTCTTTTAAACTTTCCATTAATACACCGCCTTAAAGAACGCTTGAATTCGCCTTCGCTGACGCGACATCATTCTCATTTCGTGTTACGCCGGGGCCAAAAATACGTGGCGCAACGAATTAGGCCGGTCCAGACGAGGGTTTCACGGCAGGCGAATGTAGTTTTTTTCGGCGGAGTTTTAATTCCGTCCCTTTAACGAGGAGTCACAGCGCGTCTATCCACGTCGGACGGGCCAGCTGCCGTGGCGAATGTGGAGCAACGCGCGCGCTTTTCAGTTTAGCCAATTGACAGCGCGATAACTCGCGGCGCCGCGACCAGTTTTGAACTCGGGTGCTTTTCAATGCTCCGGCGACGCCGTTGCTCCATTAAACCCGCGCTCTGGGTGAATGACTTCTCGACGAGCACACATAGATATGCAACGCGCGGGCCGGCTCGTTACGTCATCGGCGGATTTCGCGGCACGTGCTAACAGTTTACCTGTTGACCTGCCCCGCACGTGCGCCGACGTTCGGCTCTCGATGCAGCGTGCACATCCCCTGCGAATAGGTGATTAGGGTGCACCGGAACACGAAAATGCTTGGATTCAATGGCTCGTAGCTCGTTTTTCAAACGTCACCGTTTGCCACGCGATTTTTCTAAATTCGCTTCGAGCATTTTGTAAAACTTCAAAATGTAAATTTTTGTGTTTTTGCATATTAACGAAATTTTTAAGGGATGTAGTGGTCAGAGGTTAAATATAGCTTATCCAAAAGATAAATCTTGACACAGTGCCTAGCGTAGGGTTCTTTGAGTATGGCAAATAATTCGACGCCGCACCGCTGTCGTAACCCCTTATGTAACAGTATTTTCACAGTTGCAATGATCAGAAGTTCTTCATTAATTGAAGAATAATTGCAATAATTTCTTAAAAGAAGAAGAAAATTTATATTCATTGTATGCGCACAGTTACCCGAGTCTTTAAATATTGATGACGAGAAAACGGTCAGACTCGTCAGAGAAAGATAATGGGTGAAAATATAGGGACGATGCTCCTGTAGGATCTGACTAAATCTTTGAATTATTCAACATAGCATGATACTACCGAAACATTTATGAAAATACAAAGGAATCATTTTGTCTAAAGTACGCACACAATTACAATGTGCAAAACATCCCCTGCCGGTTATCAATTATAAACCTAGTTTAAGCGTCAAATAGATGACATTCGCGCAAGACTATATCGCTAAAACTATAATGCTAATCCTTTTTGCTGAGTGCATGTAGATCCAAAGGACGTAGAAAATCAATATTTCAGATTTCTTTCTCGATAAATCGTTTAGCTCGCAGTATCTAGAACTACAGAGCTTTGATAGATCCTCGATTGAAGTCCGTGCTCCTTCGAAAGGATAACGAGCTTCTCGAAGACTCAAGAGTGTCTCAAATCTTGAATTTGGTTAGAGGGACGGCATTTTAATTACCGAGCCTCGTAGAATTCTCCAGGACCCGGTGGCTCGACCACTTCACCAGGTTTCGCTTGAAAAGGAGAAACGGGCTAAAAGGGTTTATCCAACCTCGTTCCAGGTGAACGGGAATGGCGTTCTCTCCTTCGCTAGAGCGATGCAAAGGTTCTTCAACATCCCGTTCCCGCTGGACGATCCGGTTATCGCGCCGCTCTACACCCACGTCGACACCAGAGGCTCCGGAAGGGTCTATTACGGTGAAACAGATTCACCGGAAGTTCTCGCGAGAGCCGGAGGAATGGTGCGACACGCTTTCAAGGACGCGGTTGATTTTGTGCCCACGCACGTGTTCCTGGCCACCTGGTTGGACGTCGGATACTTCAACGAGAGGAGCGACAAGGTATGCAAGTCGATATTTTTCATAGTCAACTTCTTAGTCCCTCTTCTACAAGGATAGTCCTGCACGTCGTCGATTCAACAATCACGATCGATGTTTTCTGCTTTCTTTTCTTTTTTTATTTTACCGTAACTCTTCATATTTACCCTTCTTTGATCCGAGTATTTTAACACTTTGATTGCCACGTAAATTGTCTGAAGAATTTCATAACATTAAAGTGTTTTATTTAATCAAATTAACATTGAAAAGTTACATTTTCAACAAAAAATTACATATTTAAGACGTATATAATAGTAGACGTATTAATATGTTACAGCGTGTCTTACACTATTACATATATTAATAGATTAGCGTACAAATTAATATGCAATTTCGCGTAAATAATTCAGTCACTGAAATATGAACGACGTGGCATTCAAAGTGTTAAATGGGTGTAATAGATTTACATGTGGTAAATTAACGATCTCACATTGTAAAAAAAGACTGAATTCATTCTGATGAGTAAATTAACAGTTAAAAATGACGGTGTGTAACCTCAATAGAATAAAAACATAAATATAAAATATAACCCCAACAGAACAAAATGCTTTAGCAACATTGTAGTAAAAACTGCATTTGCGTTAATAAAACAGGATTAGTATGCGATTTCAATGTTCCACTGAAGTATAAATTATTAGTACAGGAATTCGAGTTAGCGGTAGTTCTTAATCGTTTACCGCCAAGGAAATTCTGGATAAATGCTTGCAGTCATCGGTTAGCGTTGTTCGATCAGATTCACGCAAAGCGGTTAATCTTCGGGACACCGGACGAATTCCTAACGTTATTCGAATTCTGTTAGGTGAACACTTACCAAGTAGCGATCTCGTCGAACGGTACGCATTCCTACGTCGAGCTACTGTACCCGGATAATGGTATCCAGTGGATCCAAGGTGAATCGCACCCCAGCGGTCTGCCAGACGCGAAGGCGCAGGCAGGATTTATGAGCGAAGGAAGAATGTACACCGTGAAGGGTTCCGGGACGGATCAGATTCAGAACGTCGACAAGTGAGTCAGAAGGAGACTCTGCCTAACAAGAGATTCACTTCGAGTGATTCACTGCGCAGTCACATTCTAAATTCTATTGTCCTGTAGGTGGTCGAACGTGAACAGACCGGGACAGTGGCTGTTCCAGGTTGGTCCAGCATTGAACGACGACGATATTAAACTACCGGATAACATTGAGGGTGAGTTCCTACTCTTAAGATGTAGCGGAGCGAAGGGAATGCTAAGAATACATGAAGAGAAAAACACGGAACCGAAGCAATGGATAAAATAATGAAAGCGTAGGGGTATAAATATTATCAAATCTTTCTAGCTTCTCTACAAAATTTTTGAGGAATTTGTAATTTTAAATAATTTTCGCGAGGACCTCAAGAGAACCACTTGACCCTTCGACGGTGTATAACGTTTTAACCACCTTATCGAATCAACTTTATTGAACTTTGCAAATAAATTTTCACTTTCTTTTCTCACATTAATCATTTATATCTTTTCATACAATGAGCTCAAAAACATTGTATTATAGTATAGTTCGAAAAAATCCGAACACCATTAGTTCAAGTTATGAACACCGTAGCAGGGTAAAGAGGATGAAGGAAAGAAGAAATCGGCTTCATTAATTAGAGCAACTTATCCACAAGGGATTAGAGACGTTAGTCCTTCGAATGTACACTCGATTTCTCCCTTACAATCTCGCGATCCAACTTTCCCACAAATGAAAAAGCATCTTATAGTACGCGTCTGTTCCTCGAATCAGAGGCGTGCTTCTTGAAATTTCATTAGTGCTCGGAGGGTTAATTTGATACTGTGTACGTACACTGCGCTCATAACTGCCCAAGTTACGCGCTAATTAAGGGAGAAGGCGGCAGAGGTCCCGCTGGTTTCCAAGTTTTCCTCTGAACCGAAATCTCGTAGCATTCGAGGATCGCTTAGAGCACAGTTTCACACGTGAACATCCCGCGTTGCATAGACATCAGCGCAACGAACCAGGTGGCCAGCTGCAGAACCGGAGCAACGACTTGCCACAGCAAAGCGTCGTGCATGGACTACGCGGTCGGGTTCTGCTGCCACTGCAAGCAAGGATTCTACGGGAACGGGAAATCCTGTCAGCCGAACGGTGAGCATATCGCGGCTGTCGCGCGAGACTCAAGGAGCCCCCTAATTATCCGCGAGCTCGCGTCCCTTTGATCTGCTCTCGGGACGTAAAAATCCGCTTTCGAACGGGTCGACCGTGGCTCGCAATTTTAACCACTCTTCTCTCCTTTGGGGAAGCGTCGCGACGCGATATAAACGACGCCCAATAACGGTCGGTTCTGCGGGACGGTCTCTGTGATCTATTCAGGGATTACGAGCCTCGGCTGCCCCTTCGATGACCCCGTAAAACTCAAGATCCGCGAGACGCAACCTTCTGGATGCGGCCCCTTTCCTCTGACGAGTTTTCGATGATCCCCGATTCAAAGTTAACTCAAGCAAGGAAATCAACTCTGTTCGAATTAGTTCACGAGGACACTCACCCTGGAACTAGCGAAATCAAGCTTTTTGGAGATGTGTCAAATTAAGTTATGGCAGCTCGACAGTGATGATTAGACTGCAGTTCTTTGTACAAAATTAAAATTGTCTAAGACAATCGTGAGAAATAAGAAACAAATAATGATTCATTTTTTCTTTTAATAATTTTCTCAAGCAAACGACGGTGTTTTATTTATCATTAATGCATACAGTTCACATTCTAGTGAGGATACGTGCAGTCAAATCAACACAATATACAATACAAAAATACAATCAAGTATTTTGTTTTAGTATTTCAGTAACTAGTCCACTGGGTGTATCCACCCAGTCGAGTATTTTATCTCATCGTAGTTTCTAGTCCACTGGATAATTAAAATCAACAGTCAAGCATTTTATTTGAATATTTTCGTTTCTAGTCAGCCAAGCAATTCAAGTTCGCGCAACCCAGCTATTTTAATTTCCCGAGTTTTTGACTTTTCGTAAATGAAAGCATGCAGTTAGCGAAACGTCTCGCAGTTCCATGGTGAAACAATTCGAGCGCTAGCTTAAATACCTCTTGAAGTGGCCGCACAGGAATTAGAAGGGGTGGCAAATGTTTGCAGATGTCCCACTTCGTGTAATTGGCCGCATCTCCGGTACGATCAACAACGTCGAATTCCCAGCGAGAGATTTGCAGTGTTATGTGCAAACAAAGGATGGAAGAACGTACACCGCTCTGTCCCGTGTGCCAGATGAGATCGGCCCGAACTTTCAACTGCTCGGCAGTATTGGTGAAGTGATTGGCTGGCTGTTCGCGAAACCTGTTGGAGAGACGAAGAATGGCTATGAACTGACAGGTACGTAGCTCTGTTGTAAACCAAATTAAAATAATAAAATAGCACGTCGATATATCGTCTTTTCTAAAATTTATTCAGCACTTTTCCTTAGATATGATGTTCTTCTTAGAAGAATGTTCCTTTAAAAATCTTATTTTTATTTTATTTTTATAAATTATATTTTGTAAATGATCGTTCTTATAAATCTGTTATAAATTACATTTTATTTTTGCGAGTATCTAAATGTATTATTTAACAGTATTATATAAATAAAATATATCTCATACTTCGCACAAAAAAAATCATTTTTATAGCATTTCTTTTTTGAATGGATACAAGAGGACTCACCCTTAAGTGGAGCTTAAATCTTCTAATATCTTAGACGTCCAAGAATTAAAAAATGAATAGTCTAACAAAGGGTCAAATTCACGTCAATCTATATTCTTCCGTAAAATTCAAATGTTATTTTTTGCATACTTAAAAAAGCAGCCTCCTTGCACAATTTAATTTCAACAAAAGTTTAATCGACATCATATTCTGCAAAAATCGGCTTAGAATATATCGCACAGCCTGTGTAATCGAGTGTGTAACGAGTGTAATGAGTAACAGGTGACTTCGAGTTCATCCCCTGAATTTTAAAAATCGCTTGTTGCAGGCGGACTCTTTAATCACACGGCAGTATTGACATTCGCCGCATCAGGTGACAAAGTGACGATCCGCAACAATTACCTCGGCCTGGACGTGTTCGGCCAGCTGAAGATGGAGGCGGAGGTGATAGGTACGTTGCCGCACCTGTCGAGGGACACCCGAGTTAGCCACGGTGACTACGATGAACTTTATACCAGAGTGCAACCGGGCATAATTCGCGCTCAGAGCGAACGAACTTCGAAATTGAACGACGGTTCCGGGGAACGGGATATGGAGTTCACGTTGGACCAGACGATCGTTTATAACGAGTGTCCCTACCTGCCCGTTGACCCCGAGGACGACACAACGAGGCTCAAGTACTTCAGAGGCGTGACGACTTACGAGGTCACCGAGGGCATCATCCGGTTCGCCGTGAATACGAAGGTCACGCCGCTCGAGGAGGAGGACCCTTGCATTAAGGGAAAGGAGACCTGCACCGACCATAGCAGCTGCGTTGTCGTTGGCGATAGATTCAAATGTGAATGCGACTCTGGGTAAGCAAACTGCTCCGCTTTCTCTTAATTCAACATTTTACATGGAGATGCTCTTGATAAGAATACTCTTGTGGCGGTATCGTACGAAATTCAACCCTTTGCGAGTATTTGGTGGAAAGGTTACCTACGCTTGAAGATTGTAACACATATTCATTAACTCTCCAACCGCGGCCACGTGGAATTAATGTTTTAAATATTTTGTAAAATTTATCAAAAGGAGAACTAAATTTTAAGAAATTCTAATTTTTAATTTTGGAAACTTTTTTTCTTTTCTTTTGTCTCTCTTTTTATATTCTTCTTAATCTAATATTTTGGACGCATTCGTTGGTAACGCAAATTGTTAGTAACGCACTTTGGGATTCTGACAACTCGAAAGTCAGTTTCATCTGATACTGTCTCGGAGAAACTGATTGAGTTCGCTTTCTTCTTCGACAATTTCTTTTACAGTAAATTCTCTGTAATTGTCCTTCAGCTTGTAAACAAAATTGAACAATTTGAGTAGAGGAGATGCGGTTTTTATAGTCGCCGATAGTCATCAACAATTATAAAAACAAGGTGCAAGGTTCGAATAATCGTATCTCCTCTTCCCAAATTGTCCAATTTTGTTTACAAGTTGATGGACAATTGGAGAGAATTCATTGCACATCTTCTACCAGGTAGAGTTCGTTCTCCGATTAAAAGCGCCACTCGTTTCATAGATTCCACTATCTCTACGAGGAGGACGGCACCGCGACCTGCGTGGACGTGGACGAATGCACAGCCGGCAATCACATGTGCTCTCCGGATGCGCAGTGCATCAACCAAGAGGGTAGTCACACCTGCGAGTGCCGGGCTGGCTTCTCCGGAGATGGCCGGGTTTGCGATAGTAAGTGCAGAATCAGAAATACCGGACAAGTTACCATTCCATGATAATCCGGTACCAACTACGAACAAGAGACTGACCGAGAAAATCAATATCTGCCTCGCGAGTTCTGTTTTACGCTTCGCCAGTAACTGATGCATCTTCTGTTGGAAATCCAGAGATCCCCTCCTGCGAGGACGTTCGCTGCGACAATTACAAGACCTGCGTGATGATCGACGGTGTGCCTAATTGCGTTTGTATGTCGGGTTTCGAAGAAACGGAGCAGGGTTGCTACCCTATCCAGCGAGGTAACACAGATTTCTCTCGTCAAAGTAAGAAATATATTGTTCTCCGGACACGTGTCCCACCGTCTACATTATTTTCGACTTTTGGCAGGTTTCTGCGAAGTCGAGAACAACTGCTCTTCAAACGCCATCTGCATTCTCAATGAGGACAAGCCCGTCGCCTGCATGTGCTTGCCCGGTTTTCTTGGTATGCTACGTTGATCTTTCGCTTCTTCGACTTCAAACGTCATTAAAGAACATTCCCTTCCGCAACTTTGACCAAGAGCTCTCAGGAAACTCTTGCAAAAAGATAATGCACGTTCTATCTCGAATAAAACACGACTCTGCGATTCTCTTCCGCGATTCTACGCGGAGTTTTCCAGCGTACGAATGAAATGAAAGGAATGTTTTTGCTAATGAAGCTGTTTGAGTCGATGGACGTAATTAAGCTCGCTGTCGCAGCCTGCGATGTCGTTAGCCGCACCAAAACAGTAAATAACAAGTTTCATCGTGCCATATTACGCGCTGGTTCCACGACTGAATTCGAAGAGCAGACTTTCCATAGCTGTGTGTCTTCAAAGCAGATTATTCGGTTAACCTATAACACATATTTCCCATCGCGATTTACAACTTCATCAAATCTTCATTTTTAGAATGAAAAGTAGAAACTTTTTAGTTTTTAAACAGTTAAAATAGATCTGAAGACGATAAAGGCTGATCCAGATACATCCTTAAAAGGAATTAGATTTATGTGTATTACATTTCATCAAATAATAGTCAAAATTTTCTCAATAGTCAAAAGGTCACTGATTTTTTAATTTACAATTATTCAGATTGTAAAGACACATTTATTAGTTAATTTTCCAGTGTTACTTGCGGCAAATATTACAAGAATTCCTGTTAAAGAACAGAGCAAATGTCTTATTGTGTCAACACTAGATTTACGAAGCACTAAAAGCAGCTATTTTATATTGCTTCATAAAATTAATAACCATACAAATCTAAATAAATTTCTTGGATAAATTCTTTATAAATGTATCTTCTTTAAAGTATATTCTTTATGTATATTCTTTAAAAACACCACCTAAGAACCGACGCGTTTCAACATCGCTGAATAATCGGCTTGTAACAAACACACGCCATTTGTTTTCTTATCCGTGTCATTGTATACACTTTTCGCTTTTAAAATGTCTAGGAAAATATATTTTCTAGCTGCTGTAAATTGGTATCGCGTATAAAGAATACCGCGTAAACAATGTTATAATTTACCGCGTAAAAAAGGAGAATCGCGTAAATTGAGGGAGGATCGTATACCGCACGATCTGTTTTCAGGAAAGAAAAATCGGATTACTCGTGGGTCGACCGAGTCCGAAGGGATTCCTAGCGAACAATTGCTAGGGAGAACGGGTGCCGCGAGAAAATGATTTTTATCAGGGACTTCGTCCGGTGAATTCGCGATTCGCTTGCTTTCGAGATTGACTTCCATCCCAATGATTACGATTGTTCCCAGGCGATGGTTACACGTGCCAGCCTGAGACGGACGTGTCCACAACGGACGCGCCGCAACCGCAGTGCTTGCAAAATGGGTGCTGGTGCCCGCCTGGTTGGGAGTACCAGGATTACGAATGCGTGCGCCAGGAGGAGGAGTCGAGGACCGTCTACTACCAGCGAGACTGTGAGTATCAAGGACAATATCGCCGGGACTCGATCCCTCGGCGAATTATCCGGACTTCGAGCTCGGATCCGTGTAATTCGCCGAATAGGCGCGCTGTGATTTTTGCCCGCGCGATTCCGCCTCGAGGAATGCGGCGCGACGCGGTGGAAACTTCACTTGCACGAGACTCTTAATCGTTTACGAGTTTGAAATGCTACGGGAAGTATAAGCTTCTTAAAGTTCAATCCTTTGAGGACGAAGTTACGCCGGCGTGAAAAAAGTTGGCGGAAAGAAGGAACACGGCCGCGGGAAAAGGGTCGACGGAACTCGAGCCGAGCAAACTTTCCCCGGGGAGAATCGACACCGCCGCGGAAAAGAGTACGTTTCAAGAGTACGGTTTTCCAATCCGTGCCGATGCAATTTTTACCGCGAGCCGGGTCGCAATGATTTCTTTGTTACCTTTACTTACTGTTAATCGCCTTTGAAACGGAGCGTCTGCGAAAAGCTGAATTCTTGCGGAAGAAATACGGCGCAACTCGTTGTTGAACTCGAAACCGTGCAAACCGCTGCTTTGATGCGTTTGGAACCTTTTGCGCGGTCTGGGCATCATAAAACGCGTTGGTACAGTTACATTTAAACTTTAACGTCGCCGCGGTCGGTGGAAGCCAGTTCCGTCTAATTTCCGTTTGTTCGAATTCCTTCGTAAAGATGTAAATTGGCGAGGAGTTCCATAAACTACTTGTATACTAAATACTTTCGCTTTAACGTATTTTTATCACGAACATTTAGAAAAGCATTGTAAATTCACAGCTGCGATAATTAATTTACTCACATTTGATAATTTCCTACAAGTCAAACGAAATTTGAATTTACTGTTTGGCCTAAGCTTATTACAATGGTTAGATAACGAAAAGATCCTCATCGATGTCTTGCTCGCTGGATTTAATGTTGTAAGCCGAAAGATTGATCACTTGAACAATTAACCAGGTACCATAACTAGACTGTGGACTTTTGTGCAAGGTGAAAATTGCCTGCACAGTAAGTTGAAAGGAGGTGTACTCACTTTGTTTTCAATTTACAATACTCTCTTTCTCTCTCTCTCTCTCTCTCTCTCTCTCTCTTTCTCTCTCTCTTCTTAACATGTTCAATGTCGTATGGGTCATTGAAATTCATTTTTATTGAAACATATTGAACAAACTGAATTCTACTGGGATATTTAGGATGCGAAAGAGTTAGTATAATATTTCCATTGGTAAATTTCAATTTTCTAAGGGCGGTTTCATTAATAAAATAATTTTGATATTGTGGGAATTTTCGGTGTTGATATGCGGCCGCCAGTGATCGAGCATACTCGTGTCCGTATGTAGTCTTAAAAATGATATAAATTTTTCATTCTGTCTTCCCTAGTTAAACAGCTAAATTAATAAACTCGTTTTTAAATAAGCGAAAGTAAATACATTGAATTCCACTTGAAACTGTATAAAGTGTATCGATTATTTTACTTTTAATTAAAAGCTAAAAGGTACGTGATGTTCCAAATATTTTAAAATACCCTGGAAAATGGCAAATTAACGGATAAAACATTTTAACTAAAGACAACAATATTATAGAGAGAAATAGTGTATAAAGAAACACTGTTTCTTGTTTGTTTGTTTCTCTGCTCACATATTTAAACTATTGGGTGATATTGATTATAATTGTTAATAGAGAGTACCGTACTCATTTCTATCATACATCCATCAAGTCCGCAGTTAGTCACAACTCTGTGACTACAAGGAGGAATGCCGCAAGCCACATTTTGTCGAATCTATAGAATTTTCGTTCACGATGTTTTTTCTGATAAATACGTAAATCCTATATGGTACTGTTCAATCAATGCATCAACTTAAATTTTTGAACTTGAGAAGTACGACGTTTTTCCTTGTAACCACGGAACTGTGTTGAAGAAGCGAAGGTCAAATTTTCTGACCAGTCCTCAAAGGATCGACAACGACCGAAAGACATGCATGGCGTTTAATCGCATGTAAAATACGATTCGGGTAGATAGTGATTGCACGAATACGTGATGCGAGACAGTTTACCACAGCAGAGTCGAGAAACTCGCTGACCGCTAGCGACGATCGGTTTTGCATCGTGCATTCTAGTATCGGCACGCCCAATCCCGGAATGCTTGGAAGACTACTGCATATGCCCCTGGGGATACGATTACAACCGCACGGAGGAGATTTGCGTGCCCCGGCCAGGATACAACCACGAAACGATGGGTCCATCAGGAGCTCACTGTACGACGGTTTCGCTTTGCTTTTACTAATTTGGCCGATTAACAATCCGCGGCACGAACGCTACACTTCACGCACACTTTAATTAATCCCGCTTACGTTCTATTTTATTCTTCCACCTGAACGATCGAATTCGTCTGCCGACGTTTCGACTGGTCATTTGTGTGAAATACGGTTTCCGTGGAAACCTTTAATCACGGTAAGGCGTTCTTCGTATCGTTTAAAGAGCGGTGGCTAATATTATTTCGAATAAGTAATTGAATCGAGACTTCAAAGCAACAGTCGAAACGTCGGAAAATTCTGGAACGTCTTTTCAGGCGTAATTGGAAAGATTCTATCGTTTTAGGTACCGGAGAAAATTCGCGTGGATTCGTTATACCACGATAAATAACGTGGTTTCGTTTATCCGAGCATTTATAACTTAATTTTTATGAAAATACTAATGTATTAGCAATATTTTTCAAATGAAAGACATTGTACTTGAATAAATTAGACAGAAGTCTTCAGCGAGATCATGGCTGTCGCATTATTTTTGTAAAACTGTAGGAAACGTATGTCGACATGTAACAGCGATAGGGAAATCGCACGAATTTTCTCCGATGGCGAATGCAACTGATCCGCGAAATGGCTTCATAAATTTTGTATGTGAGACAGTCCAGCGAATTATCATAATTGCGCACGCTTATGTCCAGTACCGTGCAACGTGGTGAACAGGTGTCATCCCTACGCGCAGTGTGTATACGTAACGAGTACCAGTGACTACGAGTGTCGCTGTAATCCAGGCTTCAACGGCAATGGCATAGAGTGCACGAAAACAGGTACGATTTTTCAGTCTTGCACATTTCTCAATTCTGGTAGATGTTCACTGACAGTGTTTTCTCACCGATGAAAATTCAGCGAGGCCGAGTTCGACCAACGTCGGCACTGACCACCAACAATATTAATCCCTTGGTCTATGATCCCTTTCGCTGTTGTGCCCATTGAAATTTCATTGTCTTTGACTGGTCACGATAAACTTATCTATTAGGGATAACAACACAGCAATTGTTTAATATCAGACACATATCTTACACTCAAATCTTTCACACATGTGTCGAAAGTATGATATCTTTTGCAAACCACTGGAGAATGCAACAAAAAGATTTGATTTATTCAGAATACAATAAAATCGAAAATTGCACAAAAACACAGACGAAGACGAAATGGTTTCCAATTTTCATTCCAAGATCATCGTAATTTCTTTTATACCATTATCTGCGTTACATTATATGATTTTTTAGTTATCATTAAGCTAAATTGAGAAACTGGTGACATCATACCCTCAGGATTTCTATCTCGATTAAAAAAATCAGATGCTATAGTATCAAAATATGGAAGTAACAGTAATGATTCGAAATGTTAGTCGATAATTTGTCAACGTGTTAATCTGTACATTTTCGTTCGAAAGCGACGGATGAGAATCAAGGAAGGAACTATTGTTGTCGAGTCTTGTTAGTGGCACTGGTCATACTGGTTTCGATGCATAGATATCGGTGAAACACGTGTATCATAGTTTCCCACTGAGACCTCCCGCGAAAACCGTACTCGTCGATGACGGACGAACTGACATCGAATTGTTATTCTGGCTCAGAAGTGTCCTGTATGGAGGTGGACATCTGCGACCCGAAGGCGTCCTGCCAATCCGAGGAGCCGTTGGCGAAATGCGTTTGCAATCCAGGATATGAGGGAGACGGAACCACTTGCAGTCCTATCGGTCGTCATATTAAATATTTTTCACGTTCTTTCCTGATCACTCTTTGTTCGGTTTTTTCGTCACCGTTTCTCCTCTTTTGTCACCCGTTTCCTCATTTCTTGGCACTTTTTGATGTAAGATGCCATTTTAATTTGCTTGCTCTGCACGCCGAGATCAAAGAACGCCGCTTACGCAGTCGGATGACCGCATGTTTAGCTATAGAGAGATCATTAACCAATTATGAACCATAATTCCAGACATACGAAAACAAATTTGTTAAGCATTCTTACTTGGGAGCCCTGAAATATTACATGTCCGTTTTCGAATTCTGAACATTCAACTTTGGCTGCACGATTCGATAGGCACCCCTCGCCTACTGTAAATTCGGGCAAATTCAATGAGATAATGAATTTACTTTAGAATGAACTTTCTCTAGCCCTTATTACATCCCCTACTACAACTTCTATTCAGTGTACTGTGAATGTCTCGCGATAACAAGGACTGTTATTTCCCGTTCTGCATCCAGAGTCGTTGCTTCCCTCTCCACTGCTTATTCCGCTAAATAAACATGTTCTTGGCATGAACAAGCATGCCCGATTAAAAAGAATATCGTCCCGAACCTCGCAAACTAGTTTGAATTTTACTTTACATTCCACAGTAAAATATCGCGATTAAAATCTTGCCTCCTTGTTTCGAAACCGATAACGTTGCTCAATCAAAATGAATTATAATTAACCTTAGAATGGTAATATATGTCGTGACTTGACGTCGAATTAATATCAATAATGGTGACTTGATATCGAATTGACTCTGTCTCAATAGTACTGATTCGAAGTCCAATTGACTCCGTGTCAATTAATGGTGACTTGACGTCAAAATGACTCTATATCAATAGTGATACCACTAGCGATACCGAGTCAATTTGACGCCAAGGCATCATTAATTTTCGTATCAATTACAAGAGCCAATTTGACGTTACGTTACCACTAGTGATATTAAAACAGTAGACACCATTTGAAGTCAATTATAAAATTACCTTTTCAAAATATCCTATTTTAAAGTAGTCCAGAGAAATCGAATCCTATCACAAACAATTAATTTTTATTTTGAAGAAATGGTAATTTCAATAATTACTCGAGCACAAAGATATTATTTAAAACATCGATATTATACTGTTTGAACCAGTGTGGGTGATAGGAAATCGTTAACATACCCCTCCGCGAAAGTGCCCCCAGCCACCGCTGACCTAAACGAGTTTCGATGTTTCCAGTAATGTTCTCCGTTTGCTTCACGTACCATTTTATTGTTGCAATGCAGACAAGTGCAGCTCGAACGACGACTGCACGGAAGGCGAGATGTGTTCGTACAATCCGAGCAACTCCCGACACGAGTGCAGTTGCTCACCTGGCTACAGCATGGTGGACGGAAGATGCGTGGTGTCCGATTGCTCGACGGACCCGAAGCAGTGCCACGTGAACGCACAGTGCGTATCAGCTGGCGACGGAGGCTTCCTATGCGTCTGCATGGAGGGCTACAACGGCGACGGGATACGTCAGTGCGTCGAGGACCACATCGGCTGTAACGACCTGAATAATTGCGGCAGGAACGCGGTCTGCGGATACAACCAGACCTCCGCGAACTTCGCGTGCGTCTGCCAACCGGTATGCTCATTACTGCACTCGGTGTCTTAAGGCATGTGTCTACGCGAGAGGAAAACTCTCGAGAGTTGCTACGTAGTCTTGGGGCTCGAATTACTCTGGAAACGCAGGACGGTCGCTTTTAGAGATGGACAGAACCGGTTCGTATTTTGAGAGCTGCAGAGTAGTACCTTTCTCCAAAAAGTTGGCCACAATTCGTAACTCCATGTTTGGCTATTTCCCGATGTTTGGCTATAATTGTACACTTGGGATACAATCTTATAATTTTATAATTATAAAATATAATATTATAAGTGACAACGATTTAGGACATATTGAGCAAGGAAGTACAAGACTTGTTTCAAAGATATTATACGTTACTTCTGTACAAAGTTTATCTCTGAAACATATTTAATGGTAAAATGATTGACGCATTAAAGATTTTACCATGCACGATATTTAAAAATAATGGCTTGCATTGGATACTCTGAAATGTATGCAACATATCAGTGGCTTAGAAAAAGAACTTATAAAGTTACTATAAATTAATTTAAGTCTAAATCACCTACACAATAAATTTCGTCAGTGAACAATACGCACGTTAGTAAACTATATTTAACTACATAATTCGAAAATTGCATTATGGTTAAATTTTTGGTAAATGACCACTCTGCTGAAATATGTACAATTACTATAGTAGTCGATTGGCCAATGAAATTATGTGGAAAGGAAAAACGAACGTCCAAAACCATGGTCCTTCGCAGTAATCGCCCTGAAATTACGCGAACGAAGAATCCTTGCGTTCTAAGGTCGACCATAGCGAGCAAAATGGCTGCACAATTCCTCGAGAGTAACTCGCGCGAGAAACTCTCAAACGGGCACATGCCCATAGATACAGGTACGCGTAGCTTATCGATTCACCTGCATAGCTATTTCACCCGAAAACCGAGGGTATCGGTGGCCATCGAAGGCTACCTAGGTGCTCCGTCGTCCGCTTGCAGAGCCGTTCCGTTGAAAATCAGGATCGAGATCACCGGTGGAAATTACTCTGTTTGCTAATGCGATAGTTTAGGGGGAGCCGAGTGTAACCTAACTCGGGAACTCCATCAAGTAGTCACAGACTCCACGAATCAGCCGCCGCATGGATGAATGTGTCGGACTAGGCTGCCACTTTGGTAACCGACGGTTTATGACCAGACATCGTCCTACAGGACAATGGACGAGGTCGACGAGCAGCGATATTTAACACTAAAGCGATTGCAGCACCCTTGTACCTAAATTAACCACTCGAACGATTTCAGTTCTCTTTGTCTGGACAAGCTGTATCGGGAGGGTTACATTAAAATCGACGAGGCAGGGATCGACAGCTATTCAACGAGGCTAGACTTGATTATTAACAACCTTGATCTTGGCAGTTGCTAGGTTGAGGCTCTGTTTTCGAGGGCGTCGAAGATTAGGCGAACTTGCGTGCTATTCAGCAAGAATTTGCTGAAATATCTGATTATTTCAGTAACCTGAGGAATTGTCAGACATGATTTTGTCGAAAGCAAATATTCATCTTTTTAAACACATGTTCATGTAGAAGTAGTATGTGTTAGTTTCATCAATTTCAGAACAGAAGTAACGATTAAGTTGAAAAGTGATGATATACTTTCCTGAAAAATCTGTGGGTATAACTAAGTACGCGTTATGTTTAATATCAAGATAAAGTATATAAATGTGCAAAAGATTCTTTAAACAAAATTGTTCAGGTGACATGACCTATGGTTTAACATGCCATACTCTAATTATGTTTTAACCTATTGATATTTCGCCTTATATTTGGCTGTGAACAGAGCAGAAAAATCAGTTTATTTATCAGTGATATTTCACCTTATATTTGGCTGTGAACAGAGCAGAAAAATCAGTTTACATATTTTGCTATTGTTTTATATTTTCGTTCGGTAAACAAAACGGTTTGGCTAATATTATTCACTTAGACTACAGCTATCGCGATACCAAAAAGTTAAATGCAGATAATACATTTGGTATTATAGTGGCGGCTATAATTCAGATTTAATTTCTTCAAAAAATAAATGAAAGCAATTTCGGCAAGCAGCGATCGCAACTATTGGCCAACAATTATCATTAAATACCTCATCTGTTTATATCAGTCCTTAAGATTCGCAACCTATCCATACTAAGCTCTAAACCAATCTCGGTATCTTATGTTTGTACACTTTCTGTACTTATGTCATTTTGATGTCTTCTTATTTATATTTGGATTCATATTATTTTTAATTATTTTTTTCGTGTTGTTTGGCTATATTACGATAACAATTAACGATATGAATAACATGTTAACCCGAGATGATTATTGTTTGGACAACATGTTATGGCTTTAATCCAGAAATGAATAGTCGATCGAGTCTTATGAACGAGAGAGTTGCTGAATTCGGATCAACACCTCGGATGGTCATTTTTTAGAACTCATAGTCAATTAGTACCACTAATAATACTAAGAGTATCTTTTTCCAAAATGTACAGCTATACCAAGTTACCAGAACAATTAATGGTTCACACTACTAATCTTTGCATTACGATAACGAGTCATACTCTGATGAACATTATCTGATTAACATTATTCGATAAAAAAATTTATTCTTCTATTATCAAATTCTAGAAATGTAAATGAAAGCATAGAGGAAAAAAAACTGTCTCCTCCTATCAGGAAAATGATCATCAACGCTGTTATGAAAGAAATCGTAGTGTAAGGGATTAATGACACTGTACTATTATTCTCGAAGTACAAAGTGGAAAACCATAGGTGCTGATCCACATTAGGCTTCCCTAGATCAAAAATAAAATTCAAATTGTACAGAAACAACAAAAATCCAGATGGTGAAAAGCGTCGCGCACAAACGTCAAGAAAACCGAATAATTTTCAGGGATTCTACGGCGACGGGTTCACGTGTCTTCCTCAGTCGTCTTGTCGACGTGATCCAGCCCTTTGCTCGCCGGATGCGACATGCGTGCCGGCTGGGGACAATCAATTCGCCTGTATGTGCAATGAGGGCTACAGTGGGGACGGTACTAGCTGCAAGCCTCAGCCAAAACACGAGTCGAACTTCCTGCTGGTCAACCAAGGAATGGCCACGATGAGGATTCCGTTCGCGCCGACCTACGACAACCCGGGCAGCCCGATCTATATAGCGTACCAGCAGATGGCCATCGCGATCGACATCGACTGTCTGAACGGGAAAGCGTACGCGAGTGACATCACTGGTAATTCGTTGATATTCTGACAACGGTCTGCGATAGAGGATCACGAGCCGTCGTGGAAACTTCGGCCGAGAAATTACAATAGAATGCAATTTTCCGCGAGGCCGGCGCGGAACGTGGCGTCCAGGAGACCGAAGGCCTAGATGAGATTTATTTTTACAGGCAATCGAATAATCGAGTTGAATTACAACGGATCGGCCGAGACGTTCCTGCCGAAAGTAAGCAGTCCCGAGGGAGTGGCGGTCGATTGGGTTTCGAGAAATATTTTCTGGACCGACTCCGGTAACGCGACCGTCGAGGTAGCCAATCTCGAGACGAAGAAACGCAAGGTCCTCGTTTCCGACGGACTGGTCAATCCTAGGGGGATAGCTGTCCACCCGTTCCGGGGGTTAGTATGTCTCTTCCTCGGCGACGCAATGGTCTTGGGGTTAAGGAACCGCATCCGCAGCTTGGGGATCACAAGTAACAATTTCACTTTGGGCGGGACTTATGCGAAAACTATTGCATGTAGAACTAAAGACTTTATACTGCAGTCCTGCGTGGGTATCTGGGATTATTGAAGCAAAATAATCTCGATTTTGCACTGGTAATTTGCACTGGTATTCATAGAAGATTAGGACAGGTGACAGTGGCAACTAGACGGGAGATTTCAGTAAATACGACAAATAGGTGAATCGAAAACTGTCGCTTAGAACGTAAATTAAAATGTTCTCCATCTTTTGATAGTTCAATTCATTTAAGGTCTTCGCAGTTTTCTGTTTAACCAATTCGTATTTGTCATGGATAGACAGCGGAGTTTATGCATTTATGACAATAATGAATAAGTGAAATACAGAACTATGACGTCTTACACGAATTTAAGGACATAGTTACATTGTTCTCGATTTATTCAAATTATCAAATATTAAAATACCTACTGATTTAATTGAGGTTACTGACAACTAACTTGAGTTAGAATAACTTGAGTATTGCTTGTCAGAAATCGAAGTTATTTTCATTCAATGATCTCAGACACTCGCACAAGATTTTAGTACAAAGAATTCTCATTTGGAACATTTTTATTTCCATATCCTTATCTATTAGTAGCAAACGAAGTACTCGAGGTGACCTCACCTTGTACGTCACCCTAAGTATAAATAAAATCACGGTTCCATTATCCGAACACCATTATCATCAATAGCGGATTAGGTATTTAACACTTTGACCGTCGTATCACATAAATTACTTTTTCAAAATTCGCACCTTTCGCGCCCCATCCTATACCAAAACATCACGAAAACAACTGCTCTATTACACCCTCATCTATTCCGATAACCGAAGTTCCACTGTACCTGCAATGTCGCTCTAGCCGTCTGCATCTCCCGATCCCCTAATCTCGCGATGAAAGAAGAGGAGCATTGTAATCGCGACCAGTAAAGAAAATTTCGACCGATTCCAGGAAGATATTCTGGTCCGATTGGAACCGTGCCTCACCGAAATTGGAGTGGGCCAACGAGGACGGTACCGGCCGAGCAATCTTCCTTCAAGGAGATTACGTCAAGCTGCCGAATTCATTAAGTATCGATTGGGCGACGGATGAGCTGTGCTGGGCAGACGCCGGAACGTTTACGATAAGTAAATACAGAACCCTCCTGGAATTTCTCTGCTAATAGACAGCCGCGATCGGCTGCCCCTAACCCCCACGATCCTCTTCTGTCGTTTCGATTTTTGGCGATCATTCGCAGGTTGCATCGACATCGATAACAGGGAGATCAACGTGGTGGCGAACGCGCTCACCTACCCCTTCGGACTGGCGATCTCGCAGCAGAATTTTTACTGGACCGACTGGAAGACGTAAGCGATCGAACGTCGTTTTCTTGGCGGAGAATTTTATGCGTTCGCCTCGCGGGAAATAAATGACGGTTCAGCTTCTTCGGCTCGCTTTCGACGACGGATAAATAACGAGCCGGTCATTTATTTGCTGTCAATCGAATGGCTCTGCCAATGATGGAGGACTGCGGTTTGCTACATTTTAATCGAGAAACGGCCGGCAATCCGTCGTCCTACGCTGTCCAGTTTTTCGAAAGAGATCCACGTACTGGGTGGCATTTGAGACTACCGTTTAACACGGCTTTGTTGTGTTCACGCGTTGTGTGTTGAGAGTGTCAGGTAAATTTAACGCTAAACGAGGTACAAAAAAATCAGTGTTTTTTTCCTGGAAAGTTTTTAAGCGTCAGATATCTTGGGTAAAAGCAATTTTTCGAACACCACGTTTTCCAAAATTTATGTCTCTGAAATTAGATTATTACCAATTGGGTGAAAACTATTGGAATTTTACCAGAAGCCTTCGTATAATTTTTATAATCATTAATATATTTAATGCAATTACAAACAGAAAGAATTGATGAAATTGTACAACCGAATGTTCAAAACGATGTGAATTTAAAGAGAAATCTTTCAGCAATAGGATATCCCTTTAGGATAAGTAATCTCTTCCTCAATCATTTTGAGATGTCATTAAAAGTGCCGGAAATGTATTTAAAATTTCAGACTCAGACAGCTCACTGTATATACCAATGACCATTACGACTGTCTACCCCATTCCGCGCACACAAATATCACCAGTCTACTGCAGACAATATAATATATGCTTCCATGGCTTAGCATAACAGCAATTGAAATTGGAAAAAGCTTTCGAGACACAGATCTGTCCTAAAGACTTCATGGAAGATATAAATCAGACTGGATCGCTTAAATTTCAAATCTTAATCTACCGAATTTTGGAAACCCGAAGATGCTGTAAACACATAAAATCTACAGTCTTCCTTAGAATGCATGTTGCTTGAATCTCGAGACTGCGGATCTTTATGCAGATAATATAATACACACGTTTGCAAACTAGCCCGTAGAAATTGGCATCGGCAAAAGATTACTACATCCCGATAGAGTTCCCATTACGTTTCGATGAAGATAAGAATCTCATTAAACTATCCCAAAACTTTTTATCTTAAAACATGAATTACGCTATCGCATGGAAATTCACTGTTGCATTATGTAGATAAATTTCGCCTGATACTCTTAACCATTTGCACTCGAATGACGACTCTAAGGCAGAAATGAAAACCATATCGTGATTTCAAGCAATTCTTATATCACTCAATTGGCGTGTATTTAGTAAACAATAAGTTTTCGATTCTACATGCAGAAAAAAAATTTAGCTAAAATAACAATTTTTTTTAGGATGAAAGATATTATATAAATACGTATATAAGCAGCATTTCCGAAAAAATCGAGTTTGAACTCGTTAACTGCGCGTGCACTTATAATTAGATACAGGCCCGACAAACGAGCCAACCTATGTTCAGTGCATGCGAGTCTAACGAACTTTCACATTCGCTTTTTTTTTTCAGAAATGGTGTCCTATATGAAAAAATTCTATTCCATATCGTCGGCACAGTATTATGGGAGGAATCAATTCCTTGCCGATTTTACCACGTTTTTTCGAACTCCATGCATTTAAATGTACACAATGCTATAAAAAGGTATACTACGAATTAATGTTTCGAATAAAATTTTATTCGAGTAATATATCGAATAAAATAAATCCTACGATTAAAATTTTATTCGAGTATTATATCGAATAAAATAAATCCTACGAATAGAATTTTATTCGTTATTCCAAGAAAATATGCTCAACTCAGCGTAAAAATCATTCGTACGTCGACGGTTGAAGCAGAGAGAATTCTTAAAGTTGTGTCTTTGTTTGAAAAATTTCTCGTAAACCGTGGACGGTGGATAAAAGCAGTTCTACGAGATCCATCCAGTAGATAATAAAAGAAGAAAAATAGTAATTCCAGTTAGAATTTACTCTTTCGAAAAGCAGGCCATGCAGCGTCGCGAACTGGACAGAAACTGTAAGATATTCGAAATGATCTGTTATTTACCGTCGCAGCCACAAAATCGAGGTTGCCATGAAGAGCACCGGGGACAGGAAGCCGGCCATATCGATACCACCCGGAGGAAGCGGTAAATTATACGGAATAGTCGTCGTTCCTGAGTCCTGCCCAAGAGGTAAATCAAGTTTTACATCAGCGGTACGACGTGCGCGGCGCGAGCGACTGAAATTGATCGCTTTCTCTTAAAAGTACATAAAAGCGTCGGCCACCGTGGTCCGACGCTGCCATTGATCGACGGTAACTAGATTAATACAGCAATTACTTGTCTGCCGCGACAGTGACGAACGCCTGCAAATACGAGAACGGAAGGTGTAACAAGGACCAGTTGTGTCTGCCGGATGGCCAAGGTGGCAGGACGTGTGCGTGCGCGGACGACGCGGCAGGATGCACCGATTCTCATTAACCAGCTTAATCGATTGTCCAGAATCGAAATCCGGCGACGCGGAACTCGGACGCGAAAGTGAAACAACGGAGGCATCGGAGCGTCGAGGCCTCGCGTCGGCCGTGATATGTCACTCATTAAGTTCGCGTGTAAATTGTAATAATATTTCTTGATATGTTTAGTTTGTCGTCCACGTTTTCGAGTAACACACTTTTTTTATCTAATATAACCGCAGCGTGATGCTGGCTGTATGGTGCTGCGGCACGGTGCCGCGTTATTTAATAAAAGTTTAAGACATTACCTAAGATTATTTCACTGCAAATCCTTTCATTTGTCATCCAGAAGCTCTTACAAAACGCACCGTTTACGAAACTTTTATACGGGGTGAGTCGTATAACGTGTACACCCCTAATAACTTTTAAATTAAGCTTTCAATAAAAAATTGTTAAATATAAAAGTGTGGAGTTTTAGACGGGAAAATGTCGTCGTATTTTGTACATAGTGTAGTATTAGAAATTTCAATCACAAGTTTCTTTTTTTAAATGGAAGGGTATATCTTCCTTACCGTACATCGAACTAGTATTAACTGTATTTAATGTATTAATTGTATTTAACGATTTTTACACTAGTCGACAAATACTTGCACTTTTCAAACAGTCAATTTGACTAACCAAATCCGATTAATACTAGGTCTACAGAATTTGTCAAAATGACGGGCTACTAATTTTTTAATTTACAATTATTAAGATCGTAAAAATACATTTACGAGTTATTTGCTCATTGCATGTGCTACTGGCGACAAATATTACAATAATACTCGTTCAAAATCAGAATAATTGTCTTACTGTTACTTTTATAAGCTGATATAAAACAGCTGCCTTTAATGCTCCGTAAATCCATCGTTAATCTGATAAAACAGCATCGAAAAGCTTCTCGGGTATAAAACGATAGCAATTTGTTTCACAAAGTGTGCGTAAATCAGAGGCAGAATAACTGTCGCAAAAGCGGATGATTCTGCATGGAGCTTGCCGCCGGTATCGCTAATCAAAGACTTAATAAATGTTCCCGTCGCGTCGTCGGCCAACAAAAACAATCAAATGCGTACCGAGATTGATTAAATCTTCTACCACTTTATTCAGCAGCGATCCGCTATAAATGCATAAACAGACCCGACGTATTCCATACATATTAAAAACCGTTAGATTAATTTCCGCGCGGCTTCCGATTGATTTATCCGGAAAGGTGCGCGCGTAAAGTGGCGTCGCCCTCGACCATAAGAGGAACTAAGCTAGCCGTACGTTCGAACGAGCATCGGGGAAACGAGCTTACCGCGAGGAGGAACCGAGAAGGGTGATCGTTAGAGGGTGTTCGAGGGGGTCGAGGAGACAAAGCTTAACGTCAGGAACGATGACGGGTGTTGAGGTAACGGTTCGGCCGCTGCCGAGGCAGAGGTGGCGAAGTTGCCGGCGCGGCGTGATAATGAACCGAAGGTTCAGCTTTCGAGCGGAGTTCTTTGTTCGCGCGAATAAATAAACTTCCGGCGTAATAATGCACCGCGAGCCCTCGCTTCGAAGGGGAGGCCAATTACCGTGTTCATTATCGCCGTAACAGCCGCCCATTTCATTTTCCCGTCGCTACATTAAGTTAATAAGCAACTACTTAGAGCAGCCTAATAAGAATAACACGGTTGCTAGCCGCGGCGTAAAAATATAGTTCCCGGTAGCCTACGATCAATTATCTTTTCACAACGGTGATTAAACGACGGAGCGGAAGCGGCGCAATGAGTCTGGGAGGACAGGGGCAGACAGTGAAGAGACAGGGGCAGACAGTGAAGAGACAGGGGCAGACAGTGGAAAGACAGGGTCATCGGAAAAAAACGACATCGCTCGCTGGCTCGCAAAAGAGTCCGTCGTCCAACAATCCCGGCAGGACAATTCAATTTTCCTTACCGCGTTCCCTTTGTGTCGCATTTATTTGGCTGACCGCAAAATCAGACGCCTCGCCGCAGCTTCATTGATGCAACTGACACTACAAGCGCACCGAAGACAGTAGGATAAGACGGTCAGCCGATGAACCGTCAAAGGACATCAAACCTGGCCCCGGCTACCACCCGCAAAGACAAGCATCTCCGAGCAATATGTCTCTCCGAGGGGTCTTCCGTGCATCCTGATCCGTCGGTTAACGGCCTCGGGATCCTGTGAATGGGAGAAAAGTGTCGTTACCGAGCACTCCCCAGGAAATTACGCGGGCATCTTGCCTCCTTCCCAGGCACGATAAAAAGACCCGAATATCCGCCTTAATATCGGACAGGTTCGTTACACGGATCAAATATTTGACGGAGAAACAAGCGAGACGAGCCTGCCCCAACTTTTTCGGAAGGCAAACACGCCGCCGAACTCAATATCGAAGAACGCCGGATACCCTTTCCGTAAATATCGATGCGAACTTGCCAGTACTTTGTCCGGAAGCCCTATTTAAACTGGATTCTTCGGCGTGTGCCGATCGCCGGCAATCGACCGATTGATTGGTCGATTGCTCTCCTAGATGCAGCGCTGGGAGACGGTTCTTCCGGCACACGGTGACCAAATTCTAACAAACGTGTACTAACTCGATAAACAAGTTTATTCTCAACTCAATTCGTTAGGATTCGGCGGGTACCCGATATTTCGGGTTCGGATCGGGTCGGGAATCTTTCTCCGGTTCGGACCGGATCCCGAAAGTTTGTTATATTCTGGTACCCGACAATTTTGGGTTCATCGAGGTCGAGTTAGGCAGTGCTTAGGACGAGTCGGTAAGTTACCGACACGTCATGCACTATTTGACCCGACTTCGAAGTCGGGTACCCAAAGTTTTCGGGTATCTTATGGCTAATGGTTAACTATTTTTCATTTCGAAGTCGTCCATCAGAATGTAATAAGCTGCCTTGGAATATATAGAGTGACCTTTTTATACAAAATTTAAATGTTAAAAAGTCGAGAAAGAAAGTGCAAAGAATGGAAGTAATTCTGGGTTGGAAAAATGTCTTGATTTTGTTATGAAATTGCTTCGTTGCTTCGTATGCAAAGAGTTAATATGGGAATATAAACACTAACCCATTGTTTGGCAATTCAATTAACTCGCAAGCAACTTTACAAAGTTTTCTAATTTAGCACCGCCTTCGGGTAATCCGTTCTTGCTTTAAAGACGTCCAAGTGTACTTCCTGGTGTTGGATTTGAAAAAGTCATATCGGGATACCTAGGGAATTTTATAAATTTTTATAATAAATAACCTTGCTAGTTTATTATGCACTACCCTTATCTTCTCTCTCATACACTAAAAAAGTATATGAAAATTTAGTATTCTTGACTATTGATCAAAATGAAGCTAGAAAATTCAAACCAAAACAAAAGGAAATAACTAAAGTTTGTAGAATTTTAGATACTTACATAACAACGTTGCAACGATATTAGTTTTATAAAATCTTTTTGACTCTTTTTATAAATATTATGTGTAGTTGTTAGATAGTTAGACAGCATAAATGAGGTGAAATTGACCCAGTTTCATTTTTATTGCGAGTCCGTTGTATTTAAGGGAAGGAATCAACAAGACGTTCGCTGCTCGTTTGTCGACGACGAAAGATCCGTCGAACGTCGGTAAAAAGTACCGAACGCTTGCTGCTAATCCCGTAACGAAGCACAGATAATCCAGTGTCGAAGGGGAATTACACTCTTTTCGGGGCTCACTGCTCGAGTCTCTTTAGCTGTTCAACGGTGCAGAAATTTTTACGCACGGCGACCTCCAGTATTCGCAGACTGTCACACGATGCACGAAGCTCGTTTTTTTAATAACATCCAACTTGAAGCAAAAATGAAATTTTAATAATTCTCTGTTCTTTCAGCCTTTTGTTACAATTTCAAAGACTTCCATATTATTTTAAAGTGAATAGAGGTACAATGTTTTGTTAATTCTGTTACATGAGTTTAATTTAAAAATACATGTTCATTTTCGTCAAGCTTTTCCAATCAGGTCTTCAATATTAGTAGCTTTTACACATTTAACAATGGTAGGCAAGCCCACCAATTTTAACAGAAAATATTCGACGAAAATTGTGAACGTTACTATTCAAAGTATTATTTGAACGTATGTTAAAGTTAAAAAATGGTATTGTATAGTTGGTTACGAAAATAGAGGAACACCAGTTTTGTAGTTGGCACTAGGTTGGTGGACAGGGAGAAGAGATCCAGTAAAATAGCCTCTTCGACCTCTCACTTGGAATCCATTAGACTTTTTTATGGAGACACTTAAAGACAATGGCCTATTCATCATCCATAGATGATGTAGAAGAATTATTAGAACGAAAATAAAATGCGTGTCAAACAATACGAGATGCTCGTATTGACCTACAAAACTTTGTATTACGACAGAGGTAAAACATACTGTGATAAAAGTTTGTATTCAATTTGCATATATGAAAGAATCCTTGATGATGTTAACACATCATCACCACATTTTCTACCCTTCTCGGTAATTATAAATCTTTAAAGTTTTGAACCACTTTTTTTAAAACCCTGCATATTTTCCACATTTTTATAGGATGAGTTCTATTGTAGTATTTTCAACCATCGCTGGGGGAAAATTTGTGCACGTTAAATATCCAGTAGCTACACAACAATGCATTCATTCGATCGAACACTTTTCAACAAACTTTTCAGCGCCGTGCATCGAAGAAGGGAAAGTGAAAAACAGTTGCGGAATTTCGAAAGAACAAACTTCGAGGATCAGCAGTCGGGTATCGGTGCGGCAGTAATTTCCGTTTCAAGTTTCCCGAGTCGATTTCGAAATCCGTGACTGGTTTCCCAGTCCATACATCCAACTCAAAACATGCCCGGCGTGCCGCGATCGACCGAGCACAGGGGGCTCGCGGTTTCGGTTTAGAAACCTGATGAAAAGAGCCAACCGGACCGGGTCAGTGGCCACCGGGAGAAGTTGAATGCCGAGGCGAAAACGATGGAAGGTTTGCACCGGCATGGAACGCGAACAGCGCGGCGTTTCGGCGAAGATCAAAGTATGGTTGCAGTCTCGAGAAAATTGAAGGAAAGTACTGCAGATGGGGATGCTGGCGCGCCGGGGTGCGCGCCTGTCCGGCGAGCGGAACAAGCGCGTCAGTGCAATTTGCAATTTGCAAAAGAGCCAGCACTTTTGTCGATCAGAGGCCGGTAAATGGCTGCACGAATTGGAAAATGTCGGTTAGACGTCTGCCAGTGACGGGTGCTCGATCAGCCGGGCTCGGCCGTACCCTTTCACTGGAAAGTCCTGACTTTCCCCCGGGTTAATACCCCTCTCTTTGCCCCTTCGCCACGGCTTTCTTTCCGATTTCATCGCATCGAACAAATTAACGGGCCGAGCACGGACAACGGGCTAAAAAGCACCGCTTCGGAACCGATGGCCAACGGAATTCAGCCGAAATCGAGAGTCGACGACCGCGTGGCTCTTTCGACGGTTTGAATTATCGACAGATTTGTTCGGACCGTGTGGAAGAATCCTCCGATCCGCTGCAATGCAGATCCTCCAAAATAAACATTCCGTGAATGCTTCATGTGCGCGTGCCGAACTTCAAATATTCGATAGAGCAATCAGTTCCCGTGAATCGACGCCGCGGCGCATCAAGATCCACTTTATAGAAAAAATATGTTTTTCCGTTTTTGTGATGCAAGTAAAAAATAATTTTGTGCATATTAAGTAAGCTAAGGTATCAAAATTAACTAAGACTTTGGGAGTATGACAACTTTTAAAACATGTTATCAGTAGAACTAGACCTACGACAAACTTTTTTATTTGATTGTACATTATTCTATCTGACATCGCCATTGCAATGAAAGGACTGAATTGATTTAGATACTTCACCATTTTAGAAATAGAGTAGAATCTCGATTAACCGGTTCGCGATTATCCAGAGCAGCGATCATTCAGGGTACCTCGGTTATATACATATAATGTTTGCTCGACTTAAAAAATGTAATCAATCATTTTCATGAAGGGGTCCTTCTATGGCAACTATGTTAACATTGTTAATATTGCGCAGCCACTTCCACCATTAAATTAATTTCAAAGGAGACGTTGAAATAAAAAATGTTCATTTTCGCGTTTTAATGCAGAAATAGAATTTGGTTAATCCCATAGGCAAGGTATTATCGAGCGTAAATCGTCTAACGCCTTTTAATGTTCGCTTCGACTGCATGGTAATTGTAAGCAGCGCTATCAATCTAATGAGTTAAGCGGTTGAGACGACAGAAAATGGAACACTGTGCATTCGGTTGCGCCAGACGGTGGCCCGGTCGATTTCCCGATACAATTTATTCCGTTCAATTTGATTATTTGACGGCGCCGGAGGCGCCTATTCGTCTATAAACATTTGCACGCGAATGAAGACGGAACAAGCTCCGGCAGTTGTTAGCGGCGCTCGTACATTTAATGAATGCCATAACGCAGCAAGTTTAATTACTTTACGGAACTCGAAGCCCGTTTGTCGCGGCTGCCAACGGGGCGAGCCTTTGATCGTTCAATTTCAGACGCACGAACGCACAGGAAGAGGTGTGTGCCCGTGGAAAAGACGTCGCGATGTCTAGTATCTTTTCCGATGGATCGAATCGGAATCATTCCTGATTCCCGATGGTAGACAACGGTGTCGTCGGCAAATAGCATCGCCACGTCTCGTTAACGCGCGTCCGTACTGCTCTCGCCTTTGGCACGGGCCGAATATTTCCGAAATCTCGATTCCAGTCCGCGAACGCTGTTTATTCATACGAGCGGGCGACTTTTGTCGCGCCGAAGATTCTGTTTGCCAACATTTTGCGAGAGCATTCATGGTCTTTCTTGCGCGAATACCTAGGACACGTCAGTACAGCCAGTCGAGGACTACGTTTATTTGACAGCTAAGTTATATTGTCCGACAAATTTGACGCCCTTTAAGGTAAACATACTTATTATACAGCATAATTGACATACAGTGGCGGATATATACTTACGTACAAGACTCATTTTAACATTATAATCGTCCGTATTTCTATGCTATTCGTCTAGGGATGCCAACAAATTATTTTTAAGAATTTTAGATCCTGATGTACCCATCTGTAGTAGGACTCTTTCTTATTCCGAGAAAAAAAGAATTTAAAGTATATGTATGTAGGCATTTAAGTACAATCTAATCAATGTTTCTCAGCATGTTGCTAAAAAATAATGAAGTGAAGCGTTATACCTTATTTTTTCACATAAAATCACAGTCTAGCCGGCCCACCCTGTATATTATGGATACGTTTAAACAGTGTTTAGCACCAGATTCATTCTTTTACAATTCTTGATATTATAAAAGTGTCTCTACGAGAAATTTTTAATAATCGTGATCGTACGAACTTTAAATAAATCGAATCTTGCCAATGTTATAAAACAACGCGCATCAGTGCATCTCGAAAACGATCATAGAAAACAGTTTCTTAATCAAAACCGAATTGTATCCGTTATATTGGAGATTCAATCTTGTCAATCTATGAAAAGAAGTAGAATTATTTCGTTAAATGGCAAGTAACCGTTATACCGTTATTATTATACCGGTATGCCCAGTTATTTTCGCAAGTGTTGTATTTTTAAGAAATATAGCACACGCGAGGCGTGGGATTATTAAGTTGAAAATTAGTGTGCATCCCAGACGACAGAACGGTCGTTTCGTTAATCGGATCCTGTCCCTAGCAAACTCCATGACTTTTCTGCGACCGCTGTTACGACCGGTGGCAAACGTTTTCTCGCTGAGAGAAGTGTTCATGTTCAGCAGAACCGTTGGAGAGACACTCATTGTCGCGGCGAGGGTACAAACGAAATTACGCCTCTATCTGAGCGGATCCCGCGACCACGGAAAATAAGAAGTGGCCGTTTTCTGGACCGGCGCACAGTAGAACGAACGAGCATTGCGGCTGGAGAAAATCTCACAAATCATTTCGATGCTGTTTATAACATATGTTATTTTAGAATTACATAAGTTGAATATTTTTTTGACACTAGGTAAGGAGAACCTAAAAATAGAAGACTGGACCAATCTATGCTACACTTATTCTAAAGGAACTTCTTTGGAATTTTTTATTTATGAGATTTTAAACCCATCTCAGGAAATAACAAGACTGATAATTATGATAATTTTATGATTAATCGTTCTATGACATCTATGTCAATACAATATTGTAGCAAATTTTCTTTAAACAGAGTAGACATTTCCAACGTTACATGATTTACATATTTTATTTATAGATGCTATTCTTCTGTAAAATATAACATGTTCATAAATCAATTTTGAATTCCGATAATTGAGGTTCTACTATACTGCCATTCTAAAATTCTTTTAATTTTTCTACCGTTTTAAATTATTCGATTTTACCATAAATTCATAAATCCGCAGCCCACCAATTACAGTGTTCAAATTTTTAAAGGCGCGAATAATTTCAAGTTATTGGTCACGCACAGAGCAAAACTTCGATAAACTCGCCTCCGAGAATAAATGATGACTAATCCAGCTCCGGTTGGTGTCAATAGCCTGAGCAAATATCTCGGGAATGATATGAGTTTTTCCACCAACAATACGTTCCCATTTGTCCCAGGTGCGGCAACGAGACGACAATTAAGCGACAATTATCGGTCGACGCGGTCGCAGCGCGCCGCGCCGGTCGCCACCGATTTCGACGTTGCTGCGCGGACAGGACGAGGAAACAGAATGAGTTTGCGTGGGAGGGGCTTGAGAAGAAAGTCTCGAAACGAAGCAACGAGTTCTCGGTGGCTTTCGCGAGTCCAAGGAAAAACCTGGCCCGAGAGCCTCTGATTGCGGGCGCCGTTGTTCCCTCCGCAATCACGATAAAATTCTCATTATCCAATGACGGAACCTACTTGTTGTCTATTTGCGCTGGTCCCTCTACCGATCGTGAGATTCCCAATGTCAATGTTTACGGTACCAGGGTACGGCAACGGAATTCAGAGAGAATACTGTCAACTTTCCAAGAGGGCGTCATCAAATAGTAAAACGGCACACAGCAGACCCGCTAGGCACGAGAAACTATGCAAATTAATCGATACCTTTGAAATGTTACACGAACTCGAATATTGATTTCGTATTCTCGCCTGTATTAAGGCAAAGTTGTTCCTTCGTTCGGCTGGTCCAGCCACCCCCTCCTACATTCCTTTAGCCGCGCTCGTTTATTTACTTGAAATGCTGCTAAATATTTCTGAGACGATGCCATTAAATTGCTCTTATTCGAAAGGCACTGCAGCGACCCTCTTGAAAGCTTCTTGTGAAACTGGGAAGAGAGCGGGACATTGAACGAGTCGTACCTCCCTGAATTAACACTTTTCTACAGACGCGGTCTCAATCGTCTGAAGCAGGAGTTCTCAAATCATGTCCCACTTGACACGTATACTGTGAAAACCGGAAGTAACAAACACTGGAATGTTGCACATTTTATATTCACCACTTGCGACGAGTACCATTTCATCGCGATACTGTTGCGAGCGGAATAAGCATGACTGAGTTTCATGAATATTCTGCGGTGCATGTACAAAATCCGTCTTCTGCTAGGAAATACGGAACAAATATGAAACAACGATAGTGTTTGCTCAAGTACATGGTATCGTCGTTTCAATGGTTTTGGAGCGTCAGGAATTGAGACAGCAAGAAGAAACTGTTCTAATGGTAGTGTCTAAACGACGGTTAAAATAATATTCATTCTTTATTATTCTTCTGACAATCCAAATCTAGAAACTCCATATCCGCAGCCTGCACCGGCCTGTAGTCTGTGCTACAATTCATGAAGAATGATCCGTGCTACCATAATCCGGCAGCTTATCGAAGCCCGACTACTTCAGCTGTTTTCTCGTTCAAACCGTTTGTCTTCCAAGACGTCGCTACGACAGGAACAATTAATCAAAATAACTGGACTCTTTTAATCCGCGGCACACTGTCAACCTCCACTGTCAGAATTTCGCTGTTCTACACAGCGCAATGTCAACACAATCTTTGTACATTTACGCAACGATAATGCATACACGCAACATGATTGTCGCAACGATGCTTACAGCTCGAACAAAGTTACGCTTCAGAATGCGATATGATAAGGGACTGCCAATTTATGTGTACTGGAGGAACATGTATGTTGTTTCAAATGTTATTTTTCAAATAGCCTGTATAAATATTAATTTATTATACGCGATAATTAGGAAATAATGTAACATGCACGAATTTCCGGCGAAACAGGGTGAATCGAAATTCATACATCTGCATATGATACGGAACTCGACAAAACATGCAGTATATGCTACTTTCTAGTCACCGTCATGCATATTCAAAGGGTAAAAACAGCAATCAAAGTTCCGGTGATATATAATATATTTCATAATGCATTTGGTAACTAAATGACTTTGTATTCGATGAATATGAACGATGGTCGAATATTTGTGAAGAATATTATATTTATACATAAGATACATCGAATATTTCTTTGACTCTTGTTTTACATATTACTGACACTTTATTTATTATTTACTGATAAATCGTTTATGAACCATTCTACGACGACTGGCCTTAGAGTCCTAGGTTTAAACACCCTAGGTAGTCTACGATTTAAGGTAATAAGTGGAGGGGTTGACAAATACGACGGTTGACGTCGAGATACAGGCTTAGAAGTTGTGGATGAGTTTAGAAATAATTTTAATTAAGCGCTTTTGATACGCTTTTAATATCGCGCCGAGAGTATTCTTTTGCATCGTCCACTTTGAAAAACTGACAACTGTTTTCGAAGTTGATGATGAAAAACATGCTAGCTATTGATCGTTGGAAGAAATTTTCACAACGCTTTCAGACTTTTGATGGACACTACTCGATACTTTAATATTGGATACCATAAGAAAGGACGAGAACGGGCAAAATTTTTGGATTGGACATCGCGATTGATATCTTATTTTAAGTCGCATCTATTACAACTTTTTCTCTAAATTTTTGAAATATGTGCAAAGTTTATCTTGAAACATGTAATTGGCACAATATTCTAAATGTGGTACAATATTCTATAAATGACTAGATTAACATTTGAATTTAACGTTACAATTTGAATTCAAGTAAATAGGATATTTTAATTTAATTGAATACAAAATTTTAACTTAACCCTTATACGTCTTAAATAATTACTATGCTTAATAAAACAATTGCTGCTCTAATATAGCACGTATTCTTCACATTTTTAATATGAAAAGACTTGTACAAAATTATATTAGTTACTCTAAAAACATTAGACCAATTAGTTGACATATTTTTTTGAATGCCGGATATATCCGACGATCGTATGTACAAGTCGTCGCTCGGATGACGGATGTATCCGTCACTCGAAGCGAAAGGGTTAATTAGATAGAATACCTTAATTTAATTAAGTAGAATATCATGACTGCACTAAATATTTGTGTTTGTTGGCGCAGCAGTCAAAGGGTTAAAGATTTCATCATCACTAAGGTATTACGAATCACGAGAATTCGTCACATTGACGGTCTACGTGTACGCAGCACTCGGAAAATTACATTTCGGCCAATTTTTCGGGGAAAAGGTGCGGCCGTGCGTCGCTTCGCAAAATGAAAAACCATTGGCGGGGCGAGTTAACACTCGGCCCTTTGTCAAGGGGCGAATCCCGCGAGCATAAACTATCTTATTAAAGTTCCAAGGCTGGAAGCTTGCAGAGAGTCGGGCGAAACCGGCGCTTTCGCGTCTGGTGCCCGCGTCGAGGAGCACCGCGACGCAGGCAGGAGGGGTGGCCGAAGAAGAGTCGCGCTTAGTCAGTCGGCGGCGAGACTCCGCGTGCAACGCGTCGTTGCGGTGGCTCTTTCCTCCCCAAACGGAGCGGGACACGCGATTTTTCATTCGTCGGTGGCTGGGCCACGTGTGAACACGATCGCCGAGACGGAACCAGTGGCCGACAGGCAGTGGGAAGCCGATTGTGTACGTTGTAACCTCGGGAACCGGGATCCAAGGACGCGCGACGATCGCGTACCGATTCCGCCGATCGATCGAGGGCGATCCGACGCTCGAAACGGCAGCTGTGCGAGCGGTAGATCGATCGTTTCTGCTCGGGATGAGAGGATGCTAAGCCTCCGCGTTACATTTTAGTCGATCGGCTCGAACGGAGCAGGGACCGATGCACGGCTGCGACAAAAATATCCACGAAAAATCTCGGCAGCCGGCCAAACGGCCTCGAGAGATCGCCATAATTCGAGGAACGGGTTTGATAAGATAATTCGGGCGGGTACGGAACGCGACGGCTGAATTACGTGATCGGATTACCCCGAAATTTTTATTCCTGCCGTTTTTAATCGGGCCCCCTCGCATCCCGGTTCCACGCCTGCCGTATTCGTATCCGATCGAATCGAACTGATCGCGTTAACGTAGCGAGCCCCTGGAAGCTTTTAGCTGCGATGTCTACACGCGTTTTATGAAAGTGCTCTTTATCATCGCCGCGAATTTTGGCCCGCTTTTCGAAAGCTCGACCAGCGAATCTTGGACCATTTTTGCCGGTGTCGAATCGATTTCGTAGTTACGCTTAAATGCGAGAAAAGGGGAGCGAGAGTGAGAGATAATGGAAAAATTCAATTGTATCGGACGCAGTGCCATGGTGAACAGAGGTTAATTCGAGAGTGAAATCACACAACGCCTCGCACTTGAACCGGGAAACGCGTTGATTACCTTGTAAACGATTCTTTCGCTCTCGTTTACGCGAAAATCCGCTCGCGCGTTATTGACGAAGCCAATGGCACTCAGGCTGGGAAATCGACTTTGGGATTCGACGAAAAAATCGTACTCTGACCAGTTTAGCGAAGTACCGTGCCGCTCCATATGGTCATACATATTCAGCCGACCAAGGAAAAATACGCGAAAAAGTTCGGACGCGGTTTCCACGGACGGAGGCGCCGCGATTTCCGCGGCGATGTGTGTGATCCCTGCCCGGCTCTGTTCCAGGCTGGCCGGATGCGAAACGAGCGGTTTTTATTTTCCAGCCAGCCGGATGATTAACAGCCGGGGCAAACAATTTGCCCGGGACGATATAAAGAAGACGCGTCAGGGCTCGCTAATTACCGCGTACAACGGCTTGTCCGCAGTCGCCCGCGCGGGTCCTTAATGAAAAAAGGAAAACGCGGACTTTAGACCGAGCCCCGCGCTAAATATTCCGCTAGATTATCGTCGACCCGCCGGTAATCGCGAGCCGTGAAGCTCGCGGAGAGAACGTGGATAGAAGCGCGGAGAGAGGCGCGGAGAAGTGGACACTCGATAAAATATCGAGTGCTTTGTCTCCGGCAAGCCGGCCGGTCGGTGTTTCGACGAAATTGCAATTACAAAAGGCCTCAGGATTTACGTTACCCGGGAAAAATACGAGCACCGAAAGCCGACGAATCGATTAACGAGGCTAATTGCACCGAAGGAACGGCTCCTGGAGCAGAGGCGCGGCGGCGAGCCGTGAAAAGAACAGGCTGCCCGGTTCTCGATTTGATCGGTGCTTCGTCACACTTTCCCTGAGGACACTCTGTGCTTGCACAGGTATATAGGTGCCGCGGAATAAGCTTTCTATCGGAAGTGTCAGGATAATCGTCAAATTTTGATCACCCTGTTTATTAGAAAAATATTTCAGTTTATTTTGGCGTATCAAGAAAATAAGCACTGAAATAATTTTGGTTAGCTGTGCTTGGAAAATTAGTCCGTCGAAGCTAATTAAATGTACGAAGCTCTGGCAGAAATTTACAGGACATACTAATTACTATTATTTTTCTGCTCCAAATATTACATTAATCCCCTGCGCTCGAGTCCGAGTGCGCCGCTAAAACTTGCTGTATCACGTTTCAAAATAATTATAACCGTGACAAATTTGTTCATATTTTAAAATTGTTAAAAGTGCATGTACTGTATGTGCCACAGTTATCTAAAATGGTAGTATTATACGTCAGGAAACATGTTTTGGATTTCAAATTAAAATAGCTTCGAGTGGCATTTCGTAATTATTCTTAATTATTCGCATGAAGGTATCAATCAATTTACAAGATGCAATAATTCGAGGAAAACGATCAATCTTTGCCTGTGTTTTCTGAAGCTGACCCAATGATAGGTCATTGTTCCCGATAGAAGCATCTCATCGATAAAGTGTTTCCTCTCAGTAACTATTTATTATAATAATCTACCGCGCGTTGTACTAGATTTAAAAATTGTAAAAATGAAACGTGAGAAATTATAAAAATCTATCGAGTTTTGTGCGTATAATAAATAAAATAATGTTCAAGACAATTCACGCGTTCCTCACGGAACTAATCCATTACGCGGAACTAGAAAATTAAATTTATTTTATTGAATTGAATAGAGTGTCGGCTATAATGCGGTCTGGAATTCTGACGTTTATGCAAAAGTTTTCGCTGCTTATATACTGTTTGTGGTGCTTCAGTTAAGTTTCTGCCGTTAGCCCATCAGCGGCTCCGTTGACAAAGAAGTTGAGTTTTACGTTTCTGTTGGCACGTGTTAGACGTGGCGCTTAAGAGTTAGCAATCCGCGATGATAGTCTTGTTGAACGCAAAGATATTTATGGAGTGTCACGGTGTTCGTCGTGCAAAAAAATCCATCATTTGCTTGTGGACAAGCTCCTGTTTCCGAAAAGATTAACTTTGCCGGAAGAGGATCCGATCAGCTGCAAAATTCCAATTGCTCTCGCATCTTGTTCTTCTCCATTGTACCATTAATGCTTGGACACCTAATATAAAACATCTAAAACCTGCTTCTCTGTTTCAAATATTTGAAATTTGTCATATATGCAGTACAGACTCTCTTCTCCGAAGATTTATTTTTGTAGTATCCTAATGCAAAAACATTCTATTATCTAAAAATTTCATTCAAGTTCTCTGCTAGATGATAATAATTCACTTAATTAATAATTAATAATTCAATTAAATAATTCAATGTTTAGATAATAGGATATTTGGATATCATATTATTGTAAAAATAAATGTTTGGATAAAGGAGTCTCTGCTATATTCGATATACAAATAACATTCGATTAAAAATTAACATAAATATTATTGACAGAAGTTCAATGGATTCAAATCAGTTTTGGCAATTTTCTAACATCGATACATTAAAAGCACGTGTCTGTCAAACGATGTTAAAACGTTAACACAAATGGTAATTGCATCCATCTCAATCAGGAAAACAAGCTATCGGTAATACAGCTCTTTCACCATAGGCAATATAAACCACTTTTACGTGGTCACAATCACAGATTTGCAAGATCGATTACAAATAGCGCGCATAGTGTCGAGTAAGCAGTTTACCGAATGTAATCGTGTATACTATTGATTCAAAAAATTATAAACCAGTGATCATAGTGTTCCATTTGTGCTTTACTGCATCGAGTTCTCTAAGGAAAATCTGCTCAAACTTTTAATCTCACTTTTGCAGTAGATAATGCGGTACCAGTTGCACAACGTTGCACTGAACAAAACAAAATTCAAACGTGCGCATTCGTAATCACTAGACTGCGGATTTTTGCACAATAAAAAAATTGTGTTCACAAATTGCAAGATACAGGAGCTACACAGCTACTCATTTCTTTCGTTAAGAATTTTAGCAACAGAATTTTTAACTGATTATATTATTTATATTTATATTATATTATTTTTATAGGTTATATTATCTATACTTATATTTTATATTATATTTATATTTATTTATACCGCGGTTTCGTATTGGAGCAAGTCATTTTTTTGATAAATACATAAAATCCGCATTCGAGCAACCACTGATATCCACCAATACCAGAACTTTCCGAACGATTCAACACACAGTTAATCGAAAAGGACTTATTGTTCCAGCAAATGCATCGATCGGCTGATTAAGCTTTCTCGTAAATTACAGTGGCGCGACTCTTCCGGCGCGAGCATACGCGTTGATCATCGGAATCCTCTTTGCAATCGGTGCTAGGTCCGCCTTCCCTTGCGGGTAATTCTTGCGATTGCGGCCGGTTTCTCTTCCCGCGTGTCCAGGAAATATTTGTCGCGTTCAGATAACGAGGACACCGGTCGCGGGCCGCTCGATTGCCGATCCGATCGAATCGTCATCAGGGGATTCGCGGAGGTGTAGCATCGTCCGGCAGGCAAATCCTCGCGATCAAGCGTGCACACGCTTGTCGCCGGCAATTTGCACGTCGAATCGTCCAATGATATTTCAGCGCGGCAGAGTCCGATCATGCGTTCGATAGAATCCCGGTGCGGGTAGAAGAGGACGAGAGCTGATCGGGTGGAAAGCGCGCGTTCCGCGAGTGCGGCGAGAGCAGGATCGTAAACCGCGGCTCTCGACCGCGCCGGCCGATTTGTGTTCACGCGCGGAAAATACGTGCGTGACCAGTGTGGGATCGATTCTGATTTTGTGGCTGTGCAAGCGTGTTTGTGCCTCTGTGCGGCAACGGCCCCGGCTCCGGCACCGACGCAGAGCAGTGTTAGCGAGGCGGAGAAAGGGGCCACCCGAGGAAACCTGGGAGGAACGTTAAATGAATGTTGTTGCAAGGGCCGGCTGTGGTCGTGAGAGTAGAATCGGTGCACGGTGTGATCGGCCGATTTCAATTCATAAATGTGCGAGCGGTGGAGCCTACAATGGTGGCTCGGCTCCCGCAACAAGTTCTTCTGCTGCTCGTACTCGGTGAGTCCAACAACACCGCGCTCTCTGTCTCTATCTTTCTCAATCTCCCTCTCCATCTCTATCTCTCAATCTCTCTCTCTCTCTCTCTATATATATATATATATATATCTATCTACCTCTATTTCTCTTTCTGTGTCTGCCTGTCTCCTTCCCTCTGTCTGTCTATATTCTATATTTAGGCGGCGACCGTGCCGAGCGCCACGCTTCCGCCACATATTTCGAGAAAATATCGTCCGAACCAACCCCGGCCGTTATGCCCGAACGTTCTTTCGGTCGGTCCTTCCTCCTTCCGATCTGCAGGATCGAGAAGCTACCTGTTACGCACCGGCGATAACGGAAACGGAAAAAACTCGAGAGTGTGCCACCCTCTCGCGGCCGAGGATCGACGGTGCCCCAGATAACCATCCGATAGCTTTCGCGTGTCAGCTGATAAACGATTGTTTGTTGACCCCTTTCGGCGAATCCAGCACCTGCGGTAACGCACTCGCGGTTTTATGCATGTGCCCTCTAAGTTCGTCTGGTATATTTGACTGCGATATGCTGATGCTTGATTGGGTACTTGGCAATCTGTTTTCATTGAGATCTCTTTAGCTTGGGAAATATGGATCAACTTGTTTCTTAACTCCTTGCACTATGATTTCTTTCGTAGCCATGTTGATTAGCACTTCTCCATTTTTAATCATTTTCCTAATAGGACAAGACAATTTTTATTTTTCGTATGTCTTCATCTATTAATGTATGAACCGAATTTTGTTTTTATTTAGAAAAAATTAATAGCATTCATATTTAGTAGACTACAGTGGAGAGCAAAACGTTTACAAAAAAATTCAAGTCATTTAGAACAGTTTTAAAAATGTTGTACTGTTTCAAAAGTGTTGACTCAGTTTTGCTCTCCACTGTATGTACGAAGTCTTATTATTAATACGAGGTTTATTATAGTGGTAACTTTCAGAGACAGTTAACAAAACTGAACGTTTTCTTGCAGCAGTTGAACAATGACGATACTTTTGAAATTTATCTAGCAAGAATTGAAATTATCGAGCAAGAAATTAACAGATCACTCTGACGAATTATTGCAGAGAGTGAGTTACAGCAATATTTGCGACGAAGTGTTCACATTTCTGCAAGTTTCTCTCGCAATGATGTCGCCAATAACTTGCTAGCTCATTTACATCTTAACACGTTAAGTGAAAACGAACCCCAAAATTGCCCAGAAAATCTAAGTAATTTGAGTAACAAAACTGTAACTCGAAAGCTCAAATTTATCATGCAGAATGGCATTTCCTTCGAATATATTAAAAAATTAGTGAGAGTAACTGCTGCAGTAAACCATATATTTGCTATTTGTATATTAATCAATGAGTAGTTCGGAGCTTGTATGATCTTTATGAGAGTCTTTTAAACTTTTTAATTAACGTCGCAGTCTTATGTACAGAGAACATCGCTACCAAAGAAATGCAGACTCCTAGTTTGCGAATAAAGTTCAAATTACACTTGTCAAGTTATCGACACCATTCACACCACCGAAACTACATTTTTTCTCGGGCCGCAGCTGCGGAAGATTCGCGAGCCGAACTGTTTTTTCATTAAATTTTCCGCTGGATTCCATTAACGAGAATGGGCAAACATCGTGTCCGATTTAAGTTGCAGTGGACGCTGCTCGCTCGCGACACGGACAGCAGTATTTTCGGGATATTAATTGACTAGTTTATCGATCGACAGTGCCGAACAATCGAACTTTCTATCAGGAAGTTTGTCAAATCGAGTTAATTGTCAGCCCCGTCGATGGAACTTCCGTCAATCGAGGCCTCTGCCATTGTCCCCGTGATTTCTGTCAATTCGACGCCACTATCGATCGGGTCTGACCTGTTAACAAAAAACTCGCTGCCAATCAATCCGTCCGCGGGACAGGGTAACGTGTCAAGCGGGCCGCATAATCGAGACGTTTCGCACGATCAATTACATTGTCTCTTGTCAGGAGGTTCAATTGCGCTCTCAAGAGTGGTGGCGAGAGCCGGAGATGAAGTAGCGATGCGGGGCCGTGGGGTACGGGGGAACGGGGTAGGCCAGAGACTGGAACAATTTGCATTGTTCTCGGCGAGGCAAAGTGTAAACTAGCGGGAGCTTTTAATGACGCGGATTCCTGTACCCGCGGGACAATGGGGAATTCGTCTTGCTTTTAAAGCAAACGATGGGGAATCGCTCAAGTTCCACGGTTTAACTTTGACAAACGGCCGGGAGTGTCTTTAATGCTCCTCTCGTCGTGATTCAGAGACCGAGTTTGCGACGGGACTACCATGCCATCCTCATGTGGAGAGACGCTTTTATCTTCCTCGGAGACTAAGAAAAATTGCCCGCCCTCGCGAATCAACTGCGCGAAGACATCGGCGGTTAATTCAAGATAATCCCTTCCTAAGGTGGAGCACTAGGCCGGGAAGTGGAGTTTAATTAAACAGGATTATTCAAATAGGAGCGAGTAAGATTTCATTAAAGGAGATCGCGAGATCGGAAGTAGAGACATCGAGGGAGAGCAAACGGTGTTTGCTATCGGGCGACGGTAACTCCGAACTTTGTCCACAGAAGTGAACAATTTATTTGCCAACAGAAACTTCATACTCCGGCCTTTGGGACATTTGGATTTCAACGGTTATATCTTCCTTAACCAAATAAATTCTCTTCGCGGAGCGCTTTCGAAATCGACATGTCTGCGTGTTTGAATCTGTTATTTATCGGCTTTGATAGGAATATTGGAAAACCAGATTGATAAATGAGAAACCATTTAATTAGTACTTGAAACCCTCAATTGGTTTAAAAGTGCTTTATTGATATAAAGCCTTTAAACTTTCATTGGCTAACACTTTGACTGTCGCGCCAACAACCTGCACACCTTTATAAAAGTAAAGTATCTTATTTAATCAAATTAAAATCGGAAAGTTAAATTGTGTGACATCGATTACTTTGACAACACAAATATAGTCATTTTCCCTAATGACTGACAACGGTTCCTACTTTATGTCCCACTTATGATCGCGAGAAAGAAAATCAGTACATTATGGCTAAACGCCTACACGTATTAGTTATTCTTCCATATGCTGTGCATGGTGTTTATTTCATTATGTACATTAAAATATCTTCGTTATGTTTGCTGATATGAAAAAATGTGCGAAGACACCTTTGTTTAGTTCAAGAATATCACGATTCATATTTTTTTCTCTTGAGGTTATTTCTTTCAATTATTGACGATCATCACTATTTTCTGTATAGTGATGAATTCAACGACATCTGTCACTGTAAAGATTCTTCAAAAATAGGCATCGATGAGTAAAAAATAGCGATGACTTCCAATATTTGAAAAAAGTGATCTTGAGTGAAAAAGAATATGAATCATAACATTCTCAGCTTTCAACTAAGCTAAGTTGCCCTGACACTTTTTTTATATCAGCAAAAATAACGAAGATATTTGAATGACAGGATAAAATAAATAGCCTTGTATAGTCAGCAACTCGATTTTCGTAGTGCGGAGATAGAAGAAACTCGAATAAGATGATGATCTGGAGTTCGTAGATAAATGAGTCGCGCCGAAATATATGACATCGTTCAGGCCAGACTCCCAAAGAATCCTCGCTTCCGTTCAGACGAGTCTCATCCTCCTTAGGTGCGTCAAAGCGTCAATTCTTGAGGCGAGACTATTTCCATTCCGCGGGTACACTCAAAGAGCGTGGCGCATCGCGGCATGCTTGGTCGATCGACTTTCTATCACCGGCGCCGCTCTCGACAGCATCGTTCGTCCTGTGCGACGCGATGTAGCGTTTCGGCGTCGTTCCGCGACGCTAATCGCATTAGCACGCGATGAAACAACACGGATCGTTCTACGGTAGACGACCAGCCACTTTGTTCTCGTCTCTTGAAATCTGTTCCTCTCGGCGAGCAAGTTTCTTCGTGGCAGTTTTGCAGGGAACATGGCGGCACAATGGCGGTAGCCGGTGGACGTCGTCACTCGTAGCTTCCCAACCGGCGGCGAACTTGCCCACCGCGTCGCTATAAAGCGAGCACACTTATTTGCATAGCACCTAATTTGCCGGCGACCGTGTTCTGCTCTGCGAAAACTCCACTTCACAGCTTTCGGTTCGGCCCGCAGGAAACGACAATCCGCAAGCTCTCCGAAGCGAAATTGCTGGCTCGAAATCTCGAACATCGGGCGGAGCGTATTGTCGGCCGCCGCTGCTGATTGATAAAGGCTGGCCGTGCCAATCGAATTTGATTCATTAACGAGTTACGGATTCGTCCGCTGTCTCGATGGCGCGACGTTCACCACATTTTTCACAGCGTATCACTATTACGTTTGATTGATTATCGCGATCCTAGGCTGGCTGCCGGCGGGATCGTAAATTTCCTCTATCTGCTGTCGGTTGCGAGACGCCAACGATGTCGACGTCGATGTCCTACGGGTATACTCGACGAACTGCGACAATGAGACGGCCGGCGAATGAACATCGAATAAGAGACCGCGGATTTTTATTTATTTATTTATTTATTTACTTATTCATTATACAGACAAAACCCATTGTTATATAATATAGAAGGACATCTGTTCAGTTGCAATAGAGAACAAAGTTTGCAGGAAAATAAAAGAACGAGCTGTAGACGAGAATTATTTCTAGTGTCCTTTTTCATGAATCGAGTACAGATTATTTTCTATATGAAACATGATTATATAGGATTTGATCGACAAATGAGTACGCGAATACTAGAAAATTCGCGAGACGACACGAGCGAGAAAACATGAGCGGGAGAAGGTGGATGAGAAAGCATGAACGAAAGAAAGACGTATGAAAGAACGGAATAATTTTCTTTGCTGAATAAACATTTTCTTTTAGTTTATTCCGTATCATGTCAGAGACTCCATTATTTTCACCCGATCTTCATCGCACAATTATGTATTCTAAAGTTAAATAGAAAAATTAAATAAAGGACGAAAATTGTACTTAATGAGAATATAAATTGAATTCGTCATCGACAATGATTGAAATACACATCAATTTTCGGTGCACTTTATACGTGTCGCTTGTCAAATGCTTATTTGATTTCTGTAATTTAAGATCAGCAGAAAGTCTCCCTATGATTTTTCGATAATATCTGCACATCAAATTTAAATTAAAACTAAATGTGAACTAGTTACATAAAATCAAATTTTAGATTGGTCGATTTTTTAATGGAATTGGAAGAGCAAAACTCGCACCCTGTGGTAACGAGAATCGATAATTAAACACGTGTAAGTAATGTACGTAAACAATTTTAATGGTCCAATCAATTTGCGTGATATGCGCTTCACCCCATGTACGAGCATTTTTGCGGCACAGCCACGGTACGTCTCGCACATGAATATCTTTTTAGACGTATGCATAAATATACATTCAATACTACACAATTCAATATTATTTATTGATTACCTGCACGCAAATATTGAGGATGTTAGCAATACTATAAAATAATTCTGAAAAATGACAAGAAATGAAAACACGAACCTCGCATGTACAAATGGATATATTACTTAATAATTCGTTTGTAAATTTGTGTTTCGAAAAATGACAGAGTAGATGTTAATATTGTAAGTAAATTTTTACTTTCAATAAAAAGTCGTTAAAGTCGTTAACACTGGGTTTACAGAACCTGTCAAAATGACGGGTCACCAATTTTTAAATTTACGATTATTATAAATCAGAATAAATATTACAGGAAGTACGTTTACTAATTAAAAATGATTCTGACAAACTAATTCGTCATTCCTGTTTACTTCTGTTTATTAGTAGCTCTGCATATTCTCCTTTACTGGATCAATAATTCTGCTATTTTATTTTGTCACATTCTACTGTCTTGTATTGATATTATAATACCGAAAAAGCAAGTAGCACGTAAAAAAACGAAGACTCAGATGCACTGGAAGCGCATCATTGTCGGTATTTCAACGTTACTGGGTATTGTATCGAATTCAAAATATCTGACACTGTGCCAGTACTTTATATTCAGCCAATTGTACTTTGCACCTGTGACGATGCACTTCTGTACAAAAAGATCGAACACCTCGACAATACAAACAATACAAAATTGTTCTGTGTAAATTTTGTTCTACCTGCAACAGAACGAGAGTTATGGCACTGTGTAGTTACTAAAATCATGTTGAATATTTACGTTGATTGCAACATCGTTTCTGTCACGTCTGTAGATATCTCTTGTCCGTCTTTGTCGAAGGTGACGCAATTGACAGATTAAGAAGTAAGTTATCCTCCGTAGATACAACCATGATAAAACCGATGATAATAGCTTTTATCATCATCACAACAGCTCTAAGGAGATTGCCATTGCCATTCATCACAGCGTAAACTCGATTTTTCACTGAAAATCTTCTAGTAATTCAGTAGAAGCGGAATTGTTGCTTTGATCTTGGTTGCTCGCGTGGAAACGGACTTCGAACGTTTCGTACGCCGACTCTGTCGCACACAAACACGCTTAAAGTCCTCTTTCCGCCAGGCCAGAGTAAGCACATTATCGGCTTGCAGCTTCGTTACTACTCAACATTTCCATCCTGAGTCGCGCTCTTTGTTTCCCTTCGGCGGAGGAAGCCAGAAAACCATTCGATTTCCAGTGCTACAGTAACGCTACGGTCTCCGGATGGCTGCTTTTCGAAAAATTTTGAAAGTTTCTTTCCTCGGGTCTTGGTGGGCGTCCCCGACGCCAGCTCGTTCCAGAGCGCCGAATGGCTTATTGTTATTGACAGAACGCTCGACTTGTCACATTTTACATCCTTAGTACCTATTGGAAAAAGGAGCGCGGAGTTTCAGCTTCTGGACGACTAAGTGATAACAGTATCACGGAGATTAAATGACTCACTGATGTACGCAAAGCAGGCTGATGTTTGAATAGAATTTCCTTAATTTCACTGACTTTGCTGGGAAATTATTTTTAACTCGACAATTAAGAGCGCGAAAGTTTACGCAAAAATAACGATGCCCAATTTAATGAACACTGCATAAGAAACTTTAACGTGAAACAAACAAAGCAAACAGAGCGGATAATATAACATCGGAGGATGAAATACCGGAAAGTATTTGCGGCAACTATAAACATTCAGGTTCCTATCAGGATTCGTTTCCAAAACCAGAGTTAAACAATCCATTGGTCGTTTCATTAAAATCGTTTACATAGTCGCTTCAGAAGCAAGCATAATGCATCAAACTAATCTTCACGCACCAGGCTAATGTCTGACACACAAATCCGTTAATGCACTCTATGTATTATGCTGTTCTATGCTGCAGCATACCGAGTAACGATGATCCCATGATCATTTCATATTTCATGAAATCGTGTTGCCTTTTGAAGATCACTTACGTTTTCTGCCATCGGATTGCCTTTCAAGGATTACATTACATTCTCTGAAATCGCATTGTCTTTCGAGGATCGTTTTACGTTTTCTGAAATCGTATTCTCTTCCGAGAGTTCCAATTGAGGGTTAGAGTACGACGGATCTGGTGTCCCGGATCATAATCAATTTGCGAGCCTGCTAAATGAGACTAATGGCTCCTGGGCTGACGGAATCCCGCAGGAAGACATGGCTGCCGTTCCATCGGTGTTCATTCAGTACCGACATCCCTATCGCGTCGTTTCTCTTCTACGACGAACCGCCCATTTCCTGGGACTGCTCGACATTGTCACATTTTTCTGGCGACACGGGGGTGCGGGTCGACGTTGTCGTCAACGTCGCTGCGACGGCTGGGCGCTGCCAGGGACACGAGGCATTTCAATACAGCGCGAAAGTGAATCTCGACACACAAAAGCCGGTTTTACACGCGAACTTACCGGCTACGGCAATATAACGCATTTATGATGGATCTCGCCATGCAGAACGCCGGAACATCCATTTACCGGGAACGCAAAGCAAGTGTGTTTTAAAATGTATGCCTTACACCGTTCGCAGGACGGGTTCCAGCCGCCAATGCAATAACGAAAATATTCGACGTATTGTTCCGACGGGATCTATGATTGTGCGATTAATTAATTGGTTGCGACTGAAGCGAGGATCATCTCGATGTGACCGATTTTTTTATTTCTGCGCTGGGAGGTCGAAAGCTGCGGGAATTAACGTGCTTGTGTACAATTGTTTGTGAAAGCATCAAAAAGAAGCGAAACGAGAGCAATTGACAGAATAACCGAATTTATTCGATGAAATAACCGACGTTATTCCATAAATGCATTTTTATATCTGAAGCTTTCTGGAGCGAGATATTTTTTATGAGAAGCATTTCCAGAACGAGCGAATGTCTCAGAGATACGGTGGCTTCAAAAAGTATTCGTACATTTTTAAAGCGGTGTTGTAACTCTTTTAAAACTGGACTTGAATTTAAATCTTCAAAAAGTATTCGTACATTTTTAAAGCGGTGTTGGAACTCTTTTAAAACTGGACTTGAATTTAAATCTTCAAAAAGTATTCGTACATTTTTAAAGCGGTGTTGGAACTCTTTTAAACTGGACTTAAATTTAAAACTGGACTTGAATTTAAAACTGGACGTCTTGAATTTTTTGGAGATATTGGCGGGACTAGTCCACCGTTCAATGCCTAAAATACATTCTTTTAATTTTGCTAGTATTTGGAATCTGAACTTACAACAAAAATTTAAACAATGCGTTTCGTAGGTCTCTGTAACATATATACAAATGCTTGTATCTTTCAATGTCTCTAGCACAGTTTTGAAAAAGTTATACCGTGTCAAATATTACTTGTTAATATTTTTCTGAAACTCTGTAGAATATTATTATCGTGAAGTATAGGTATTGCACGCTGTATCAAAGTTCCGTGATATTTGGCTTATAAAAAACCCGACAGTGATGGACGTGAAAAAAGGTTCTCGTGGCACGGTTGCCGCAATTAATTTCTTGACACTAGAAACGTTTTCCACGCTTCCAAATAATCACAAAAGGGAAGCATTATTATAACATTCCAGACACTCCAAGCAATGATGAGCATTTTAAAAGACATTCCATAAATGGACCCAGCACGGCAATATCATTGAACGCTGGAACGTGAAAATCCTAGTTTCGATGCAAAAGAAATGTAATTATCATAAAATGCTGTATTATTTCGTTTTCACTGAAACATTTCATTGGTATTTCACGTCGCTTCTGTAAGGTATAATATTCTGAATTTTCAGGTAGCTTAGCTGAAAAATGCAGTAATTGAGTTAAAGTATATTTTTCATTGTTATTTGACACAAATTGGATCGTTTAAATCGCTATACAGGAATTTATGCAATTTAGTAAAATCTGAGAGCAAAGTAATTACTAAATAATTGGTAATAACATCATTCCCGTCAGCATAACTTTTCGTTCTGAGAACGAAATAAATTATTTCGACTTACCAGAACTTTCGTGGCCAGTCACCGTGATTTGAAATTGTTGCTAACACAAGTGTAATCTGTCGACTTTGTGACACTTGAGGCTACCGTAGGTACCTCTTCACAATGACAGCACCTTGAGATAGGGCGCGGAACAATTTTCTGCTGGGTATTCTATCGGCTCGGCCATATTTCCGAATAGGGATCCGGGTGCAGAGGTTCTGCAACGTCGGCAATAGATAAAATCCTCGCAATTAATAGGCTGCCGGCTTTTTCCGACGCCTTTTTGTCCAGCGGCACGCCGGCTTTATCTCCCTCTGAACGGCAAAAATGTCGAGCGCCGTTTGCACGCACGAAGGGAACGTGAAACTGGCAATCGGTAAACAAAACTATCGCTCCACGGCACGCCTACAAGTAAAGTTTCCTGGATACTTTGCCTGCCAAGCCCCGCAACGAAATCCCGATAGAGCATGTGGAACTATTCGGCGGATTCATCGCCAGAATTGGGCTCTAAGAGATTTCCAAGAAGGCGAAGGCCTCCAGTTTACGAGTACCTCGAGATTTCGGCGGCATCGAAAACAAATTGATCAGCGGATTCGGAAAATAAGCGAAAGCGAGAAGAGGGTCGAAGGTGTACGATAGATCCCCGGGGCCAATAGACGTGTACGTTTCGAGCTCGTCGATAAATCGATCGCTGCCGTGGGACAATAAACGCGGCAGCGCTCAATGACGCGAATCGAAAAGTCTGCTTCGTTTTTTTGGGAAAGTCAATTTTTCCACATTGATATTTATTCATTTTGTATATTGCTTACCGAAAGTGTATCGATATTAAAAACGAAGTAATGAATCCGCAGTTCGGAAATCAATATAGCAAATGCGATAAATAAAACTTATTTAGTATTAATATCGAGGCTTGACGTAGCAAGTAACTAGAATTTCTATGCACGGTATAAATATCTAATAAATACAATTCTTTTCATGTCTTTCCATCTATGCAACGTACAGTGTGTTCCGCATTTTTCCACACATACTTCAGTTGATTATTCTACAAGTAAAAATAAAATTAACATGATATATAACAAAAAGTTTATAAATGTTTTCTTTAGCTGTTATGACAAAAATTAGAAATATGAAAGATATGACAACGTTAAGGTACAAGGGACGAATTAATTGCAGAAATCAACATCGCCTGCGAAGTGATTAGACAAAATCAACGATGACGAAGTGTGAACAAAGCTTGTAGAACAGACACCCGAAGTGTGTACGAAAAATGTGAAACTTTTGTATCAAAAATCCACACGTTCGAAACAAATTACAGTGCCCGAAGAAATCCGCTGGCGCAAAACACAGGACAGTAGAATTTCGGTTAATTAAATTTGCAGCAGAACCGATATCAATGACGACAGATTTCGATTAATTGCACGGAGGGGTGGGGGGCGTTCATCAGTGAAATTGGATTTCGCGCTTGCTCGTAGGTGCGCGTCGCGTCGTTTCCACTCGTACTTCACCGACAAAGCGATAAGTATGGCATTGTTGAAACGACCCGTGTCGCATACCTTCCTTCGCCTTTGCCAATTACTTGTTTACAACACGTGGATATCGAGAGCGTTGGATTCGCGAAAAATGTTGGGTGGGGGCTATTTTATGACACAAACAACGGTAGAGACGCTTAATTCGTTCAAATAAATCAAACGATTTAACACTTTGACTACCATTTCACCTATATATGTACGTATGTATGGTTATATGGACGACGGAATTTGTTCAGATTTGAAAATTAATTTTAATGCTAATGTATTTCATCTCCCAATTTTATTAAGATCAGCGAAACGGAATTAACTCGTGTCATTCGGTTTTATTTTTCAATTTTCACTTGATTAAATTAAGTACTTCAGTTTTATGAAACTTTTAAAATTTTGACATGCCAGTTAACGTTTTGATCGGATCAAAATATTAGAAAGTTAAAAATTTACTTATTTATTCATCTGTTTTAATCCCCTATGGCCCAATATATATAGTCCAATAATTTTTTACTACAGTGTTGCACATGGTGACTTTCAAATCTTGTTCCATACATCCGAATAAATTCATTCGTTTAAAACTGTGAATTCGTTGTTAATTTATACAAACAGATGGATCTTTTGGTTTTGAAATCTCTTATACCCATTTAAGAAAGTTAAAGAGACCACCTCTTTTATGAAAATTTATTGGACACCTACGAAATACGAAAGTGGTTGCAAGTTCGAAGTTCAAAATATTTTTCAACATGAAAGTTTATTTGATATCATAACGACACCATGTAGACATCGAGGAAGTCAATATCGTTTTTTAAATTGGTTGACGCAGTTGAATAATTCAAAGCTGCAAAGTCTCCAGTGGCTTTCTAGAGTAACGTGAGAATCAGATAGGGGATGCAAAATCGTTTCCCGTCGGAAATCATTCCGCTTTTCCTTCCGATTCTGAAAAAAAATCGAGCAGGCAAACTCGAAAGGGCGGTTGCGATCGTATCACGGATTCCCTGCAAATCGGAGCCGTAAAACTTTACGAGAGAAAATGAGGAAAACTGATTGTACTGAGCTGAAAGGTGGTTACCATCAAACGTCGGAGCCAGGTAGCACTCGAAAACGGAAATTAAAGAGACTTCGCCAAAAGGGATGAAAAGTGATTTATTTCTCAGTAGCAGACCACCTCATGAACAAATGGATTTACAATCAAAGGCGAAAGAAAATGAACAAAGCGTCAAATAACTGACTCAACTCTTTCAGTCAGGTTAGCAGAGTTACCAAGGAGTACAAACTGAATTTCACGCTGTTGCAGCAGGTTCTAAAATAAAACAAAATGTTAACGCCGTTCCATTCCGACTGAAAGCGTAGTGCAAACCTGGTAGTAAGTGTTTCGTTTGCTCGAGGACATAAATCAGGCTGGAGTATGCGAGATTCGGGGCCAGGCTGGGTGCTACAAGTAAGAACGAAGTAAAAACGGCGACGATGAACGCAGCCGAGCGAAAGTGACGAAGACTCTCGAGGAGAAAGGGTGGCTGGCCTACGGTTGAGCTAGAGACTGTGCATCTCAGGGAGCCGGGAGGTATTTGAAGTGCATAAACGAGCCTCGAGGTGAATTTAAGCGGGCTGGCTGCCGTGCAATTTCAAAGAAATACTGGGCTCGGACCAGAATCTTCGCGGGCCTCGAGAGTCGCGTCGCGAATATAGAAGAGGGAAGAAAGTGGATCCTTGTGGCGAGAGATACATTGAAAAATGGGGCACTTGTAAACATCCTCGAGCCGCTGCTGAGAGAACACACTGACCGCGGGATGAAACATTTTGAGGGTAAATTTGTTCTCTTGTAAAAGTCAGCAACGTAAGGCTCCTTGGCCGCGCTTTGTATCTATTGAGTTCAATTGAATAGGTATACAAGGAAACCGCGAACTGTTATCTTCGTTAGATTTAGATGAACACGAACTTTCAAATAATTTTCGCTCAGCTGTTGAACCTTTTCCGACAAGGCTTGATTTAACTGTAATTTAACCGTAAATATTCATAAATATAGGTTGTTGAGTCAATATTTAATTTTTAAATTAATTCTTTATCTATTTTCGACAACAAATAGATGTGTCATAAACTCGGAAAGTTCTAAAAGACGCTATTATCGTCCGATGTTTCAGTTTGTCCTCGAAAAGTCTGGATTCAACCGGAGGAAAATTTGTGGTTTTATTTTCCGTTCCTTGAAAATTTTTCCCAGCTCCCGGAAAAGCGCGCTAAGAATGTAATGGAACGCGCATCGCAAGCATATTCTAATTTGTTTTTTTACTTGTTAATGCAGCTACCTATTGCATATTGCTGTGGTAGTTTTGCAAGCGTGCTTTTCGTATTTTGTAAGTAAAGGAAGCGAGAAACAACAGCTTTTACTCATGTGTACATAAATAATTCCACATTTTATACCGGGGTGCCTAACTGTTACAACACAAATGAAAAACGGTCCCAGAATATCAATTATTCATCCATTCGACCAAAATGTTTTTTGTTACAAATAATAATTATCAATAAATCATTTCCATTGACGATTATCTATGAAAGAAACTCTGTTTTGGTTATTCTTGCTTTCACCAATAATGATTACCAATTAGGTAGACTTTTTTGGACGCTTATAATAATTCTTTATAACGGTGAAAAATCGAAATTTTTTCAATCATATGGTAATTGAACAAATCTAATCAAATCTAAATCTAAAAATCTCAATCTAAAAATCTCAATCTAAATGATAAACAAGTTTTGATTATTATTATATTTTCTGTAAAAGTTTGTCGCATAACTCTTATTTTTGGTCTCCGTTTTATTCACAGAATTTTTAATTCAATATGTGCTGGCAGAAAAACGTATTTTGTTCTAGACGATCGCGGTTATTGAAAGTTTGTATTTGCCCTCGCTGTTAAAAGATTCAAATAATTCTTTTTAATGTCAGAATATATATCAACTTTATAGCGCATAACGGAATCGTCCAAACAATCAGTAAACGATAGATGCGATAAAGATTATAGAAAATAAATATATAAGAATAAATATATAAATATATAAATGTATAAGAAAATAAATTGTCTTACCTACTCATTTACACAACTTTCTATTTCTTACGTTATCGAAGCCAAATTAGAATTAACGTTCTCTCGAAAATAAGCAACTATATTCTAGAACTTCTGAATAGCAATTTACATTCGAATCTAGTGGTTTACATGCGAACAAACACAGCGGTTGAATATCGAAATCGGAGAAGCAATAAATTTTATTAAGACACGGGGCGAGCATCAGCGTGGACGGTGGAAAATATCGGGCAGTAGCGACGCTTCCGGCGACGCAGCAGTCCACATCCGCCCGGAAGCTTCCGGTCAGAATGGCGGGATCCGTAAACGCTCAGCGGGAACTTCTGCTCGCGCTTTATTGTTGTCGTGCATGAACGAGCTTCCAACGAAGCGTGCCGTCGAATATATACGCGACCGCCAAAATCCTACGTCGAGGAAATATTACCTCCGGCGTGTCTCCCGCGCACTTCAACCGTTTTCAAAATTATTGAATATTTACATCCCAGAGGGCAGTCGTATTGTTAAGATCGGGAATTTCCAGCTGCGCAGATAACTCAACCACCGAAAAGTTGAAATGAATCGCACCGCAATATCCGAATTTTTAGTTTTCCCCAATACTTCTATCTCGCGGCTCCAATTTTAACTGCCTTTGAACCAAACAATTTTCAAATTTGTTTGAATTATGCATAAATAAGCCTTGTAAATGCGACTGCCAAAAACCCAAAGAAAGCTAAAAAAGACGCAATTTACAATAGCTCGTTAATGTATTCATTTAGTCATTGTGCAATGAAGAGTAAGACAATTAACGTGGTTGAAAGGAGCATGTTCCAAAATGTGTTTTATTTGTGGAACGTTTCGGCAGTCAGAGCCATCCATTTTCTTATCCATTTCTTCGAAATTAATATTAATCCTTATATTGAATTTAATGTAAATAATGGATATTTTAAATTATGACAGAGAGAGGGAGAGAGAAAGAATGATAATAAAATGGAATTAAGAGAAAAAAGGGAACGAAGAAAAAGATTTAAAGATCTGAACAGAAAACTCGAAGCATTCAGAGCAGAGCCATGAGCGAGTTAAGTGTACATTGCCGTGGTGAAGAAAAGTGTCGGAGACTTGTTACGTTGTTTTTGCTAATATACTGTTATTCTTATTGTTGTTACTTAAGTTGGAAGTTGTTCGTTTTTGCTACGTTGACGCGTCGGATGTCTTAAAATAATCTCGACAAGAATAATGTGAGGGATTGTGAAGAATAGAAACACTTTCGCAAGAGAAGTACATAGCGACGAAAGAGTTACCGAGACTATGAGCTAAAATTGAGGTGGAAGTAAATTTTGTCGGAGGGTTTAAAGGGTTCTGAGTCCAGGGAGGATTCTTGCCGAAGAAAAACTGATTTCGCGGAGCTTTAAAATGGAAAAGCGTACGAGGCTGTGAATGAGAGCAAAGGGGAAATTAAAATACGCGGTCGATGTGCGAGAAAAAATGCTGTAAATGCCGATGTATGGTGTGCAAGGTGTGCGAGCAAAAATGTGTGTGAAGCAGAGAGTGCAAAGAAGAAAATATAACAGAAAATCAATTTTATCCGAATATTGTATCGTCTTTTACATATAAAGTAGTATCCGGTATTGGCATTAACAGCTTCCAAAAGCTATTGTACAATGTAAAGCGCGATATGACGCAGAGGTTTAAATACAATATACTAATGAATATTTAAAGCTTCGAATGTAAACGGTCTTATAGTGGAATTTTAGTCAGCCGGCTGAACGACGACAATCTGCATAAAGTGTAATTTTGTCATACCGATTGCGAACTTGTTAGCATCACAGTTTACAAGCCCCGAACAATACGATTTATCAATTCACGTGCAAACAATGGCAATTATTTGTCGCAATACGCGCGGAACAACCGTATCGTAAGGATTCGGTCGATTATTTGGGATGAATACATTATTGTATCCCTGCGGATTTCGCATACCATCGAGCAAACCAATGAAACTCCTCTCTCTCTCTCTCTCTCTCTCTCTCTCTTCCGCCTCCTCTTTGAATTATTTTTACCGGCTCAGTAGGTTGTTCTGATTTCGCAAAATACGAGATAATAACCTTCGAAGTTAATGAAACCGTCCTCGATACGTTGCCGACAGATACGTATCATTTCGTACGGTTTTCTGCGCATGCTGAAACGGAAATCTGATAAAAGAGAATTCCAACAGGTAATAGCTACCAAATAGCATTTAAACAGAATGTATATCATGCTGAGACTGTGTGACACGTAAAAACGTCCGCAAGCATCGATAAAATTTAAACAGCTTAATTTCCTCGATTGAAAGATTTGGTTATTAGATTCGAGTCGATTAAATTCGATGATATCAATTTCATGTAAATATTCAAACGTCAATAAACTCGACACATTCGGTGTCATCAACTGGAAACCGATTAAAGTGATTAGCGAGTGAAATTGTTACTGTTATAGAACAATTTACTATAATCAATCCGCATCTTCGAAACTGTACTTTATGTCATGTTCATATACATATGAACATTTTTGGAGATCACTGTATGCAAATGATTATAATATGAATATCAGTAAAAATTCATAAAATAGCTGCATTTAGTTTTCGGAATTGCAAGAGGCCTTCAAATAAAGTCACACTCCATGGAACACACAGGCATTTTGCAATAAACTTGGCCCCATGGGCTAGCTTCGGAGGAGTTTCGCGAAGATTATACGACGATAGACTCTATCTCGTATTATGCGCTAACCTTTATTGCCGTAGGTAGACAGTGCAGATTATGGTCCTCGTTGAGCACGTGATACTTTCATACGTACGGCGATTTTGTTGACTTTCATGGGATCGTGTACTCTCAGGACACAGTTCCATACCTTAGAAATGTAATTCCGATAGTGTCCTCAACGGTGGCCACGAAAAGTATTCGAACACCAAACTTCCGGTTTGCGAAACCTGCACTTATCTTAAAGCTACTACTTTCGCAACTCATCATTAATCTTTCTTTTCAAGTATTTCTGCGCGATACAGATTTTGATCTTAAAACGGCTACAAATTGAAACGTCCCTGAAAACATCTGTTTTGTATTAGTTTACAAATTTAATGCCATTGATTCTGATTTTTAACGAGTGTTATTGTAATATTTGCTTCAAATAACACACGCATTGAATAAATAAATCATAAATGTAAAGTACAGCTTATCATCTCTACTAGTTTGCTACACTTACTCTAAAATAGCCAAAGAAAAATGGTACATCATGTTTCAATGGGATATCCTGGGAGCTTCAATTTTCAGTCCTGATAGCTCTTCGCGAGTCGCGTTGTCGTCGCGTTTTCTTGTAGCAGTAACATATACATATATATACTCGCAAATTTTGTATCTATTTGATCATTTTACTTAATTTCTTTATCCAATTAACTACGATAGTAATATAATTCTAAATTTGACTATTTCTATAATATATATAAATAATTAATAATAATATATAATAAATAATAATAAATAATTAATAATAATAAATAATAATAATTCTATAATATACATAGAAATATAATTCTATATTAGATAATTCTAATCTGCCAAGATAAATTTAATTTATTGTTATATATTACCGTCGTAGTTAATTGGATAAAGAAATTAAGTAAAAAGATAAAATAGATACAAAATTTGCGAGTAATCACGAAAGCAACTCGTGCGACAAATTTTCAGATGGACACGCGCTTTAATGCGCCATCTATCTGCCGCCACGTGTTTAACCTCCAAAGCTGTTTACGAATAATTAATAGTCAAGTAACGCCCGCATATGCACATCAATATACAGTATATTTATTTTATATTTTCTTTGCAGTATTTAATACTTTAAAATACGATTAAATTCTGCAAGGAACATATTTTTAATTGTTTAAGAATCCTTGTCTTTCAAGGGTGAATTAAATGTTGTGGTCGGGATTAGGAATAAAATAGGTTATCATAAAACGCTGCTATAGTTGTTACAAACGAAGTACATGGGCAGTTCTAATATTATATACTATGGAATTAATGAAGATTATACATTACCTTCCGCCGGTTTCTTGAAAGTTCAGTTAGAGCAACGTGTAGGTGCCCATAGAAACGATGCAAGCTCCTTTCGTCTGACAACTTGTTCCATGCAGGTAGGTGTCTCAAGTAACTTTGAAATATCAATTACGCGATAATCAACACATTTTCGTTTAATCGTGAAGCACTAACAACAACCTTCTCCAGTGCCGGCACAGCCATCTTTAAATATCGCCTCAGGTGACGCAGAATCGATAGATCGATTGTTCGACTTTTCCCGTGAAATCTTTGTCACGTGTCAAGTCGACCAAAATGGCGGAATGTTAGTGAAAAGGGTAGTGATGGGTCTTGTATTCCTCGATTAAGTGATAAAAGTACTATTTATATTGTATTATCAAAGTGTCAAAATAATTTCAGTGAGCAGATTTAAATGTTTAGAATAAGTGGTAGTGTTTGTAAAAGAGCGGATCAGAGCAATGTAGAGAAACAGAAAATTTGATGAAACCAGACTGCGGATTCCCATGAAAATGAGTAAGACGAACACGCCGTGTTAAATACTGCGGGAAAGAGAAAATCAATTTGACTTCGGTAAGGTTTTACCCGCGGGCGAGAACGATATTTAAAAATCTGACAAAGTTGAACGTTGTATGAAATGCAGAATGTAATTTTTAGTAACTGTTAGTTTTTAGTTCGTCCGCATATTTATATTTGATTTTATAAGACTCAAAGCAAGGATCAATTATTTTTCGTTGATTAAAAGATTCCTTATGGTATAAATAATATTTACTTCTGATTTTATTTAATTATAATTGTTTTTAATCAATTGTATTAGTAATTAGTTCATATTATTTAGTTATAAGACTGGAATAAATTTTTGCTGTTTTTTAAAACAAATTTAATTCATTATCTTAAATTCATATATTGATATGTGAAACATATTTGAATAATACTGGTTTCTTCTACTTGTTAGAGTATCTGCTTCGTACGTGGTACTCTGATATAAGCGCCGTTTTTCCTTAATTCCGTATTCCGTCCGCAATAGGCGCTTAATCGTAGCATTTTTATTGCAAACGTTGAAGAGGGGGGACTTCTCCAAGAAGAGTTCTTCCGTTCCATAGATTTCGAATAGTTTGGTTGGAATAATTTTACACCGGTTCTCCTCGATCCCTCGATTCCCAGATTCGGCAAGAGTAGACGCGCCCTCGGGCAGAATCGGCTGTCTTAAAATACCGCGTCGGGGTCCCGTCTCGCGCCGTCTTCGAAGGGCTCGCGATTTGGCCGAGGCGGGTTACACGCGTCGGAACGGCTCGCACGAGAGTTAATGATATTAATACATCAACCTACATTCGGCGAAGCGCGGTGTGTTCGCCGCCGCGGAGATCGGGCCGAGAAGGGACAGAGACGAGAAGGTTACGGTGTACGTTTTGTTAATAAACCGCTCGACGTCGCGCGTCTCGAATTGACCTAATTCCGCGGCTTCTGGCAACCGATCCCGTCACCGCAGCGTCGTGTCTCCTGCGGCCTCCCCTCGCACTATGGTCGATCGCGTCCAGACGACCACGCACAATGGCCCGGAACTAAAATTTGGCTATCGTCTCCTAAAAAACCTGTTTCTACGTACCGATATTTCAATGTAAAAGGTCCGAATTATTCCACGCAGTGGAGCACGTTTACAATGGGACGTTAGATCGGTGGTTAGGTTCTGCCAACATTAGTTAAGAAACATGTTACACAGTTGCATACTCTCGGGAGCAGTAAACCTTTTACTTTATTTTTTTATAATGTTAGAATTTCTTATTTTTAGTTTATCTCTTTTTTATTTATCGTATATCTTAAATAAAACAATATTGTAATATATACAATGTGTTATATGTTTCACTATATGTACATTTGATTTAATAAGATGTATATTTATTCGAACAACAAATTTTACTTAAATTAACGATATGTGAAGTTTTTTAAGTTTTGTCACTCGACCAAAAAATTCTATGTGAGTTGTAGGAATTTTACAACCAAACGCACAGATCACTTTTCTTAATGCTAGTGGAATTGCTACAGGAATTTCTTCTCGCGAAATTAGGAAAGAAAATATTCTGCGGAAATAGCAGTATTCAGGGAGCCGTTCTAACAAGAAATGTTCAATAATGTCCTGCTATGAATTATTGCATCGCTGGCTAAAAGTATTCCATCGAACAAATTGAAAGTGTATCATTAATGTCATGCAAATAAAAAATTTGCTCATTATCGATAAAGGCAAATAGCAGTGCATTACAAAAGTAGCAATGCATAAAGAAGAACCATATTTCATTTAGTGAAAATAAGATCCGCGAGAATTTTCATACGGAGTTCCAAGCATTAAAAAGCTTTTTGATGTTTCGTCATGCTGCGTAAATTCTTGTGTAATTTTCACGGAATTCTACACAGTCTACAACAATGCATTATAATTTAATAAACGAACAGGAGAATTCAGCGTTTTACGAATGTTTCTTTAAATAGTTTTCCATCACAATAATTTAAGGCGAATGATATTGTTTTCCCTCGGATGCTTCGTTTAACATCGATACTCTCGAACCGAATTTAGTATTTTGTGTTTCGATCTATTGCGTTTCAATTATAGTCTATTACTTTCTATTGTCACGTATTCATTGAATGGAAAAAATTGTGCAAACGAACGTTGCATGGTTTCAAAAGGGCTACGCCCTTTAACACCCGGACGATGGACCATTTTAACAACTGTACAACTGACGATGATTTTAATATTTCTCAGCTCTATTAATTAATTTTTCAAAATATATTTTCGAAGATTCTTTTTGTTTTTCCCAGTATTGATAGTTAATGTGCTATTTTCAAGTGATTCCTGTTCAAACAATTCTTGAAATCCAAAATTTCACTGTTCATAGAAAATTAAACTATTTAAAAATTGAAAGCGTGAAGGAAAACGACGTATCGAATTGCAAAAGTGGTGTTGGTCAGTGTCGCCAGTATTCGACGTGATCTTAACATCTCAATAAACAATCATAGCGACGAAACTTTAATTACTACACTGCCTGCTTCTTTCGACACTATGTAACTTATGTTTAGTGCTAGGTTCACTAATTTTTCAATTCGCGATCATTCAGATTATAAAGATACATTTATGAGTTAGTTATTCAATATACGCGTTATTTGCCGCAATTTTTACGCAAACTAAAACCTGCATTTAGTGTTCCGTAAATCTAGTGTTAAATTATTCTCAGCCAATTCAGTGTGTTTAAAAGGATTTTGACATTATGCGATATTCGTTTAAACGATTTTTCAACCAATTTGGTGGCAAATTGACGCTGAACCACGCTGCATGTTTCTGAGAGATCGAAGAGTAAGACATAAAAAGGAATTCGGAGACAAATCTTTTCAAAGCGAGGGGACTCCTCCCATTGAGGGAATGTCTGTCGCCGACCGTCTACTTTTTGCAACCCAGCCACGCTTCCTTTTTTTTCGCGCTCGCCGTTTCAACGTCAACGGCCGTCCGCACCGCGTGTCCGAGACGCATCGATCCGTCGCGTTCGCCGAGCGGATCGCATTTGCATACAAATGTACACGTAACTCCGCCTTCGCCGGACGAACGGTATCGGGAATATCGGGATCGCGATTCGTTTCGTTTTCAATCTTCGTTACCTCCCTGTCGGCGGAAGCATCTGGATACTACTCGGAGTTCCGGCCCAATTCAATTGAATTAATACTGTGGGGTTGACTTTAACGAACTTCCAAAGACGGTCGTTTCGAAGGGCGCCCGCCTCGAGATTGTAATCGAGTGTAAAATTCTTGTAGCAACATTTTTATAGCCGTTCGTTAACCTAAGTATCCGAACTTCGACTAGCTACCCGTCGAAATGGCGAAAGTCGAGATCAAACGCGCCGGTTAATTGCGTATAAACGATTTATAAGGCTCTTTACTTGAAAGTCGCCTTCTCGAAGTGGAAGCCTTACGCCTCAAATAGCTAGGAACTTTCAAATTCTGATTTCATTATCAAATACGTCGCTTATTAAATCGGCAGAAAAAATTTTCATACACGACGCAAGGATCTTTTACAAGTAGCGAGAATATTTTTTAATAATCTGAAACTAGATTTTGTATCGAAAGTACAACAAGAATTAAACACATGTTTGCGACTTCTGGAATGTGGTATATTTCGGATGTTGATAATCGTTCACAAAAAGTTTGTCGACAAAATTTCCAAACTAATTACTAGACTGTGTATTTTATGCATTCATGATAAAAATAAGTAGATTAAATTCAAACAGGTGAAGACATTTAAAGAATTTAAAGATACTATTGTATTACATTCAGCTCACTAAAGTTATTAAGAACGGAAATAAATGTTTTTTAAGCTCCTGCGTCTTTCCAGTAAATGCAGGCAACTTTTATTTCGCATATAGATCCGCAGTCTACTAATACACAATCCTCTGCATATGCACGAGGATGCACGGTCTATCGCTACAATCGGCAACATCGAGCAGTGCAACATCCCTTGCGAACGCTATCGCGTCGCTGCACCTCGATAATAGTATTCACTGCAAGATTGAGTGAAAGTAAAACTCGCTGAGAGTTGCGCCGCGAGCTCGCCTATATCTGCACACGGAAGAGCGAGGTACGCCGTGGAACGTAATCAGTTTCCAAGTCAGAATTCAAATTTGTTTACTGGCGGCCAACGATGGCATTTTCCACGGAAAAAGGCAGACGATTTTGTTGAATCGTGCTTCCGCGAATCTCTATCGTCGGTTTCTTTGCTCGTTTCTGGAAAACCGTAAAAAGTCGCTGTTTAAGATACTTGTGACAACAAACACATTTTGTTAACTATTTAATTTTATATAAGATGAAGACTATTTAGTTGAAACTCCGTTTCAAATGTCCCAAAGATATGACGATCACTCACGATCAATGTTGGGCAAAACTTTATTCGAATCACGGATAAAAGATAATGATTAACGAATAAAATTTTATTCGACACGATAGAAAAAATATTCAATCGAACAATAAATCTAGAAATAAATAAATTTTATTTGAATAAGAATTTATTAAAAATAATAAAATATAAAGTGTTTTTTCGATTCATTTCTTCCATACTACTTTTTCGAATTGTTTGAATAAAGAATTCTTTGAATTATGCGACTAAATAGATAGTATAATTTATTCGAATGAAATATTCGAGTAAAAGGAATTCATTAGAATAATTACCTTAGAGAAATACTTATTCGAAATAATCAGAATAATATCCAACTCTGTTCACGATACATAAGATACAACCATAACTTTAGTTCCTTCATAAAGATTATATCATGCCAACCAGAATCTTGAGAACGCAACAGTAAAGTAATAAACATCATGCAATGAATATGCTCTGATCACGTTGAAGAATGAAAATCGTCTGTCCTCAAATCCGTTCTATTTTCACATGATTTTTCAGAGCATGCTTCTCCAGCCCAGGTAACTGAAGAAGCTCCAAAAGATTCTTTCGCAACTCGAATCGCTATGGATTCGAAAACTGATATATGACTCTTTGCGCAGACCGACCAATGTTTTCTCTGACGAGCATGATTTTTGCCAGCCAGAATCGCCCTGCTTGATCGCGATTTTTCGAAACGACAGAGTAGATGTCGCGCGGTGAGTCAGCGATGCAAAGGGTAGTCTAGACATAATTCTCGGCTAGAAAAGGCGATGGTTGAAGTTAAGCAGGGAAGTGGAGCACCAGGCTGGAAGATAATAAGAGAAACGACCGAGAGGAATGGCGGAAGAGGAGGACGGATGCTGTCCCGGAGCGAAAGGAACGGCACGAAGCGCCGCGCCCTGCGCAAGAGAAAACAGGAAAAACATTTGAGCCGTACCCCAGGGATAAGGGGACGAACAGCGGAACGGAAGAGGATAAAGTGGCAATCATTTCGCGAAGAAACGGTCGGAACGTATAAGATGATGCTATTAAACATCCTCCGAAAAAAATAACACCTCGCACTCTGTAACGTATGCGAATAGACCAGCAGTCAGAAAATGACTAAACCTACCAAGCCGATCACAATGGCCGGTTACACAATTTTGTTTGAAAGTTGCTGCGATTATAATAAATTGCTAGCTTACATAATCGCGTTCATTTTATCTAGCGTAATAACCCTCTAACTTCAGGCGAGTTTCATTTATTACGCAGATGCATTCTAAGAATTCGATTAAATAGGATATGAAAAGAGAAAGAAAAGTAAGGAAAAAGATCTTTTACTAATATCGTGTTACTTTTTCAAGAAGTATGACTATCGTATTTAACAAAAAGTAGTAAGAGAAACCTGAATTAAAAAATATTTCGCCCGCTAGATTTTACAAAATATTTAAAACGCGAATTCCGTGTTGGCCGCAGTTTGGGGTTTAAATACATAGTATCCTCTTATAAAATGTGATGAAAATATTGTCAAAGAGAACCTGTAAATTCTCTAAATATCATGCTATATTATTATTAATATATTTAACGAAACAAATATATTTAAAGAAATTGTAATAAAAAGAAGACGTTTGCTGAATCAGCAATCATTGTTAGCAGACCAAAAACTGCTTCGAAGCAAGCGCTAAGATCTTGACATGCTTGAGATGAGAAGCTGGTACACTTTTATGAATATTTAACAGCTCACCGATTTCTTTCTTCCTTTTCGTCTTAATCTTCCGTTCGCTACTGCAGACGCCTTTTTTGTGGTCCATGGAAACTGCGACTTCGTTCGGCTGCTCCCTTGACATTTTCGAGAGCCAAAGAGCCCAGCCTGAACGTTCTCGTTTACAAACATATTCGAATCTCTGAACGAAATGCTTGGGTGCGAATGCAATTCGGATTTTTGTCCGACCAGTATCTCTGGGCACTTAATTCCGCTGTTACCTAAAATAATGTCCTATTTTAGTGAGAATTTATTGCGACGAGCCCCTGACACAGAAATTTTGAAATGCTATGTTCTGCGGAAGCGAGTTCATCCCAAAGTTTAGTTTTATGAGCGCGCGTTTAACCACGGGAAAACACGAGTCCGTGAAAATTACTGTTACTGTGCTTTACAAGTTGAAATAGACCGGGCAATCCCATCTCTGACCGCTTGCCGAATCTCTCGGCCGTTTTAATTGTTTTGCGGCCGGAACTAGCTGGTGTTCGGAGGACGTCGAGGAAGCGGGCGACATTTTATCGGAACGCCATCGTTTCGCTCATCCCTTCTGCTTTGCGGAATTACGACAAACGATAGTTTCTTTATCTTCGCCAAAGCTGCGGTTGTTTTCTTGAAAGTTGTATAGTTCCTAATATTTTCTCTTCTTTAACACGTTCATCGCCACGTCACCCAAATATGGGTGACGCTAGTTTTTAAACAATTTTGAAAATTCGTTTTGAATTTAATATATCCGAACAAACTGAATTTGACTAGGATGTTTCGGATGCGAAAGAGTTCTAATTCCATCCCCTATGATCAATTTCAACTTTCTAATTTCGCTTTAATTCATTAAATTGCTTTGATTTTGTGAAAATTTTGGTGGTCGATTGTTGGCAACTTCTTCGATTCTAATAATTTCTTGGAAGAAAAAGAAACACATTTATTATGTGTCTACTCTTACACGACATAAACGCATAAAAATCCACAGTCTAATCGTTACAATAAAGAACTCGAAAAAGATCATTTTGTCTCGTTCGATTCAACGTTGAAACAATTGTGTCAGTATTCTCGAAGTAACACATGCTTTTCGTCAGAAATAGCTTCTTAATTAATCTTCGACAAAAATGTCGAGTAGTATGCTCATTTTCCGTTTTTATTTTATTTGATAATTCCTTTCGGAAACCTCACTGATAGAAGCCGTTCCATCATTCGTTGGAAGAAAACAGTTTGTTGCTTCTGAAATTTCAGCAACAAAGCCAGTGCTTCATTCTAAAGAAAAAGTAACTCTCCTATTGCGTTTGAAATTCCCGCCACGTATGTCTTGGCATCACAATACACAAAGTCTCAGAAATATGGTCGTAAGCTGCAAGAGAACTTGAGAAGTCATACGACAGAAATAAAAGAGAGATGCAACGGGATCTAAAGAATCAAGTAAGATCCGGCCAGAGAAATCTTCTGAGTAGACTTGTAGCTTTAAAACGAGACGAGATTTATTGTTGCAGCATTCCATTCTGAACACTTTTCGAAAATCGAAAATTTCGCGAGACATTGTAAATTTATCACCGTCGAAACAAACCCATTTACTAAAAACGAGGAAAATAACAAAAGTGCTCATAAAGAATTCATGGTTTAGTGGCCTCTCTCGAGCGGCGCATCTAGCAAATTGGGAATTAACTCATCAATAATCCGCCTCGTTTAGGTGTTGCTGCATTTCCGCGCCATCGAACGAAGCGCGCCGCATGATACTCCACAGTTCAATCTCTTATCGTATGATATTCCATCAGTATCGGATACTCGCCGACAATTTAATCGGTTTGTCCTCGACGAAATCAATCAGCGCTAGCGAGTGCGGGAAATCGGGCTGTTAAACGACTGAAAAATGCGGCAGTTAAGGTGATTGAATTTCAACGGGGATCGGGCCGATCCTCCGCGGCTCGGCCGTTGATCCATCTTGTCAAAAATGATATCCATCTTTCGACAGGACGGACATACGCGCCGTGGATTGCGGAAGAGGAACGGGGGGTAAGCAGAGCTCGGCATGAAAACCGTGCGGGTCCGCCGAACTTGCTCCATTACCATCGGGAAACGTTTTTGCCCGTTTGGTGCGTCAACGCTCGGCGAGGCTCGTTTGTCAGCCAGAACTTTTGACAGTTCCGGTCATTCTTCCTGTACACGCCCGCGCGGCGTGGCGGAAATTTGCTGGAGAGGAAGCGAAGAACTCGGTGGACGCGAAAGAACGGAGACACTTGGCAAAAAGACCGAGGATCGCCAGGGAAAAAGCAAGCGAGAAACGAAAATATTTAAAGTACGAAATTGAAGGGGCACGGAAGCGGTCGCCGGTTCCATCGAATCGAGATACGTCGATGTCACCACTTCGTGTGCAGTGGATTTTCACGGCGACAGGCGGCTGCGCGTCCATTGACGTCGGACCATTAAAAATATTTGATTAAAAATACGTCGTGCTGCTCAGTTTCCGCGAGACAATAGGATTAATCTCTGAGGTGCTTCGTGAAGCGATTTCTCCGTTTTCTCTCGACTAATGGGATCTTGATTGTACCCAGATTCTTCGTTTATTTCTACATTCGTTTTTAATCAGTTTGGGAATTTAATGTACTTTTTTGAGTTTAGTGTTTTGTCTTTAACGTTTGAATTTATCGTCGCGGATTAGAAAATTAAAATTTCGGAGATCTAGTTTTCTTTAAAGAAATAATACTTGCAGTATGTAGATGCACACTATCTAGTCACGAAAATATTTGCCGCCGAAGGTATTAAACGAACTTCACATAAAATTGTATATTTGCAAGTAACATGAAGTTCAGAATCTATTTCTGACAGATATCTATTAATTTGCTTTACTGCAAACCATATATAAAAGAAATTAAGTTTTCTCAAAATAGATTTTGATTTACTTTTCAATTTCTGAATTTTTTATTCTCTGGAAGAGAAGCAGAAGCATTCAATTAGAAGCAGAGAGGCAATTGTTAGTGACATTTATGTATATATCGAGGATAAACTTTGGAATGTAAAAGACTGTCAAGGTTCCCGTTACATTATTGCAAGCTATGATACCATATTGATGGAATGTTTCAATTAATTTACTTCTTATTTAACTAATCTTTCTTTCGAGCGAACATCAACTTATCAAATTTGTCGTTCGGGCTTCATTCCATCGATGCATAATTTCAAGCTGGTAATAGTATGAAGCATCGACAATTTATAACTCGGAGAATACGAAGTTCTTAAGTTTAGGCGAATTCGGCTGGCGTAGAACATTTAAAGTTCGTCGACCCGAAGTTCAAACAACGCGAAGACCCGATCGGCTCTTCGCCGGGCAAAGTTGGAATTCCTTTCCGGACTTGTTGTCACTGAGCCATGAACGTAGATCGAGAATTGAGAGTGGTCAATAGAACTTCCAACACGATTCTACTAGGAAATCCCAACCTACGAGGCACAAATGCCATTTATACAAGCTCGATAACCGGCCGGATCCAGAGTTTAAATTACGTCAACAATTACTACACGCATCCGATGTGTATTGTACAATACAATGCGAAATATACTGCAAGCCGGAAACAGAGCTATTGAAATAATGCAGCAATAATTGAACACGACTTTAATAAATACATAACATGTATATCAATATCCGCTTCTCCTATAAACAAAAGGGTATAAATCATAATTTCAACCAGAATGATGAATCGTCCATTTCGAAGTCCGAAGAGTGTATCTATTGTATTTTGTGAATCGAATTAACTTTCATGTTGCAAACATAACGCTTGATTTTACAATACAATTTGACTGTGCTGTATATAAGCTTAGATAGCGAAAATGATTTATGACGGTGTTTTCTATTTTCAAAAACACCGACTTTTTAAGCTTCTTGAACGGAAGCACAGTGTACTTAACTCTACGTTAAAGTTTACAACAACGCATAAAATTCTAGGACTTACTAATTTATAAAATACACTGAAACGTATATACAAATACACGTCAAAGACGTTTTCTGGTTTGCAAAAAAAAAATCGATTTCGTTCTGAACTCTATTCCATAAAGAACACGCCCCTCAAACGATTCTCTACTAGTGGAGATAAAGTAGAACCATGGTTATCCAGAGTTGGTCATCCAGAGTTAAAATAACTACTCAAATGAATTCTTTTTAATCGAATATTATATTCGAGTAACAATGAAACATATTTTTGCAAAATTGAAGTGTTCTGCATCGATTGCAAGCAACAGAATCCACATGAGAAATTTACTTCATTCTTGAATAGCTCTAATAAGTCGAAAATAATATATTCGTTATCTTTACCAACCAAAATTTTTTACCATAAAAGCATAATTTATTCAGAAAACAATTGAAAGTTATGTTAAGGTTCGGATAACAAAGTGGATAACAGAAAATTCGGTTAATCAAGGTACCCGCCATGTTTTCGGCATTGTTTTTACGATGCAGCTGCTTGGTCGATGAACTTTTTCCGCAGCTTTAATATATAATTGTGCCGGCGGCCATAGGGAACAATAGCCATTGGCATAACAATCCATTATCATATTTCAAGAAAATTTGTAGTACGTATCGATCGGTCGATACTTTCTCTGCGCTTTCGGTTCGACCAGCTCCCTCTGGTTACCGACAGAATTCACGATTCTCTGATAAAAGGGCCGAACAAAAACGCGGAGCTTCGTTTATGCAACGGCAGACGAATCGTTATTGCATGGAATATAATTAAATTCTCATAGTGCATATGCACCGGCCCGTGAATCGTTTCCGGTCGTTCCTTTGGCACCATGCCTTCCCCGTCCGTCGGAATTTCTTACGGTTTACCGTGATTCATGCACGGCGATTTTCGCACTGAACACCGAGGAGCTTCTGCAATCTGCAGTGATAAATTACGGATGCGTAGTGACGTCCGAAAATTAGGTCGCGCTGCAGGATGTACAATAAAAAATGATCGGAATCGCTGACCTTATCGCGGTCGTGTAAGTTGTAAAACGCGTCGATGCAACTTGATGCATGAAGCTCTTTCGAAGCATCATTTTGTTGCATTTACTATACGGAAATAGTGTACATTCAGTTTTCACTCGATTTACGAAACCTAATTCACCTAACGAAGTTTTGCATGTAAACCTAAATTGAAAACGGCGAATAAAATGCTTTTGTACTTCAATTTCAGCGCGATCGATTTCGAACATCCTATACTCACACATTAGTATTCATGGTTACCAAATCGATGACCGGAACAAAATATATATTACAAAATTAAAGACAATTTTATGAATATCCCGTTTAATGGAGCTTTTAATGAAAAATCTGAACTCTATTGTCAATTCTTAGTCGTTAAACGTATTTTTAACCGAAAATTATGATTTAAAAAAGAATGGGTCTTATATTAGACACCTTTACCCTACTTCTAAACGGAAATTGCTAGAAACTTCAACAATATTTGTTAGGTTCCTATATTATTATCAAGATCATTTGTTTAAGTGAACAGCTTTCAGCATCGTATTATTTTTATTCGATTAATATTCACTATCGGAAAGAGTAATGTTGCATAAAGCGACGCAGTGTAATCACGGTCAAGTCGGTTACTAAAGAACCTGCGAACTGCAGCGCTGGAGAAACCATATTCCAAAAGGACACGGCTTATGCGCAATCGCTTCGATTAGCATATAAAAGTATATTAGCCCCTGCTTTACCCAGCAATCGCCATAAACTACGGGAACCACTCTATTTTCCAACTTCCCCGGGGCGGCGCGTATCCTCCTAATCGACGAATCCGGAGAGACAAAGTTCATTTCGCAGCGAGGAGGGGGAAAAGTTAGCGGGCGAGTAGCACGAGTCCGGAGACTCGCCTAATTTCGTTATAATTTAAGGGCAAGGTATTTTCTTGCGGACGCGTGGCCATTCGTTCGTCCCGGCCAGGAAATCCTAACGCCGCGCCGCAGAACTCGTGCGCGTACCTTTCATCGTGAACCTTGTAAAATGTATATGAACGTAATACGTAGCAGCGCACCGTGAACGTACGATTACGTCGGCGCCGGTAAAATATCGCGAAATTGCACCGCGGCGCAGCTTTCCGACGAATCATTTACGTCGCGTTGAGTTTCAAATGCCTGCCACTTCGTCTCGTCTACGAATCGAGAACGCGAAAATTATTGCGTCCTAATATAGTGCTCGACACTATTAGTAAGCTGCTGTTTGTATTTTTTACAAGATTAATTGCTTTTCGGGGGCAACAGTTCAGGCTTTCCGGAACTATGACGGATGATAATTATGGAATTTAATGAGTCTCATTCAGTCGTTTTACTGCAACGATTACTGGAATGGTATTAACACGTTCTTCACCCCCATTTATCTTTTATTAGATGGTAGAGGAACTAGTCTATTATTGAAAATGCGTTTTGCATATCTCGATAACTTATGTAGACAATATACAGGGTGCGGCGATAACTTTGATTATATTGAATATCTTTATTTGAGATACAAAAAAACTTTATTAATAAAAGTTGTACAATTACAACAGTGTCGTAATGTGATAGTAATAATTTTTTTGTAAGTGAAGGAATTTTTAACATCTTAAGGTTACGTTCATTTTGTTAAATGACATGATATACTTTTCAATTCCTAATGAAGTAGCGATTATATAAACGATTCCAAGGATCTATAGTACAAGGTCATGCACTACGTGTAAATAATTATATTTCATACTTCGCCATAACAAAAAAATTTAACAAAGCAGTGTTGTAATAAAATTGACCATTTCTACGTGAACTACGAAATTGTGTGTAAACAGCACACGTGTGTGGCTGTGGTAGTGAACGTTTTAAGGCTGTTACTGGGTGGTTGGTAGTACTCTAAGTTATAATTAAAATTAAGTTATGTTGAAGTTACAGTTGAGAGTAAGTTATAATACTCTAAAGCTGGAACGGCGGCTTCAACATTTTCCTCGCGAGCTATACGTACATTCTGAACGCCTTTGTGAAAAGCGCAGGTAGGTGTACTTGTGTTGAATGTGTGGATATTAATATGTTTTTTACAAATCTACAACAGTATTTATTATTATTTCAAACCGTATGTGTCATCAGATTTAACTATTCTTTACGTCGAATATATTCTTTAATATTCCAGACAATTAAGCAACTCGAATAAATGGGATTTGCAATAAGGATCGCGAGAGAAACACTCTCGCAGTAATGCTCGGATAATTGAAAGATAAAACCTTGATTCTAAAGCACAGCACAAACGGATGCGAAGCGAACGTGACCCGCTAATTTTTCCTTGCTATTCCATGAATACGCGAGGCACAGCCGCTGTGCCAATTATCCCAGACACTGAGGATAAAAAGAAGTTCTAGCAAATTTAGGCTACGAATCGTTATGCGTCTACTGCATATAAAAGTCTTCCAATACGAAAACCTAGAAAATTCAATTGAATTTTACTGTACCTAAATCTCTAACAATGCCCGTTACGCTGTGATAACCAACAGATTTTTACCAGTTAATCATTTATTCATTATTACTTCCAAGTGAAAAAAATTTAATTTTTATTGATTCACTTTATAAGAGTATATTTCGTTGTTGGAATCTTATAATTTTGCGTAAACTAAATAAACTACAATGTTGTAACAACCTTATATGGTTACAGTGCCAGATTTTGTTTTTCTTGATTTGTACAGTAAATCGTTTTACGTGTTTGATTAAAGGTGAAACGTGTTTGACTAATAGAGAATTTTATTATAGGAGAACCGGAAACGTTTTTTTCGTGATTCGAAACATTTGTTTGTTAGATTAGCGTAAATGCCTTAAAAATCGTAATATATATTACGATTTTTAAGGCATTTACGCTAATCTAACAAACAAATGTTTCGAATAAAAGTTAATGCGCCCTTTGAGGTAAATAAATTACAATAACAAACGCTTTGAAAAATCTTTCATTCAATGAAAAATGAAGATCGCCTTGATTTTCTTAAATGGCCTTTGTTAATTATTACGTTAAATATTATTACGAATGACCCTATATGTATTTAATTTTATAAATGGAAAACCGATTGTTTGAAAAATCGGTACTTTAATAAATCGCAATAAACGGAAGTTTAAACGATCGTTAGAAATTGCACTTTGTCAAGGTTCGAAGTTCGGATTGTTTGACGTTCAAATAGTTCAGACCTTCGTTACAGGTCCTACGAAGTCTGGTAGGTACATTACACTATGAAGTCACCACCCTAGAAGATTGCAGAGCGATCGATCATCGCCTTTCTCCGCTAAATATCCGTCATACCACGGCATCGTCGGGTCAAAGCTTGACTGGCATCGCGTTGGAAACGCGTCAGTCGCGTCGCGCGATGTTTCAACCGCACGTCGAACGATGCGAAATGAAATTGAGCCCGCGATAATGCGCCCAAAGGACTACTTGCGTGTAGCTCGATTCATTTACTCTGCGAGCTATGCAGCTGACGGCTGACAGTTTCATACGTGCCATGCCCGAAACGCGTTGATCCTTGAAAAATCCGCCAATGACGCCGACCGCCGTTTGATTTTGTTTCTGACACCGAGTAATAGGGTTACTGCCCTGTTTGCGGCGCGGCGAACCGCGCGCGGACTCGTTCCACTTGCTGCGACATAGTACTCGCTCAAGATCGCTCTGATCTACCATGACAACTCGTTAGAATAGTGAATATGGACAATGCTCTTTGACTTTCTCAGTAAAACTGTAACGCTTATCATATACAGTTGTTGACAGTCTTTAAAATGGAATAACTCTTTGAAAATTGTAATAAATATGATGCATTTTTTTACATGAAATGTAGTAATATGGTTTTTTTTTATTAGACCACTCTGAGAGCAGTAACTAGGATTTGGATTTGTTATTCACTTTAATCGTTATACATATATTAAAGACCATTTTCTGGATATTCAGTCAATTTTTATTTTATTTATGGAATATTTGATTTATTTAAATGTTCCTATTTATATGCATAACTTCCATAAGTGTCCAATTTGGATGTAAAAAGAATACTTGCAACGTGTATTGTATAATTAATATCAAGAAATTCTTACAAATTAACATATTTTTTGGTGCGCCGATTTTACGCTCTAGACGCCGACTGTGACAAAGGTAGTTTAGCGGCTTTTTATTGTGTACTTACATCTACTCGAATGTTTAAATATTGGTGACACTAGAATAGAATTTAATTCCGACTTAAAGGAACGGGACAGCATCCATATCTAACAGCTTGTTACTAGGAATCTCTACCACAAGTCTGACTCGTTAAATTACGGCAAGGGGTTAAGAGAATGATTAATTAAGCGGACGACATGGTAGACTCAAAACAGCATCTGCAAGTCATTTGTATGCGTATATTATACTATATATATATACTTATATATTATGCGTATAATATACAGTATAGTATATACTGTATAAATTTCAATGTTTAATGGGTGCTATAAACGTCACTCTTTCATCTGTTCGCCCATTGAGCTACCATAAAGGCGGAAAGAGCGAAAGAAGATCACCTATGTATCAATAACAATTACAACAATTTCGTCGACCTGAAACATCGAGCACAAGTGATCGAAGCAATAATGATGTATTATTTAAGAATAATCTGAGGTTGAAAACGAAGAAAGTCCGTAACAGAAATATGTCCTACGTTGTCGACTAAGTCAGGACACCGTAAAAGAGTTACGGACTGACAGCAGATTCCGCGCTGACTACAGTGGCTTGTCAAACTGTCTCGATCGTGGTCGGACACTTAGCCAGACGGTCTACCTCTCCATTTTGTCGAGGCATCTTTCACTGGGTCTCGCTATCAAATGGTTTACTGCTCCCCGCACGGTCGGACGGTTTACTGCCATCTTTCCGCGCAACTGCCTCACACTGACTGTACTCTACACCGACGGTTTTTATAGGTAGCCTCTCGATTAACGCGAGCACGATCGAATATTTTATCGCGGGGAGCGCGGCGAGCGCGGCGACAAACGCCCAGCCACTTTGCTGGTTTTACAGCTTCCTCGTTGACAGCCGTCCGCCTAAGACTCCGCTGCGTTCCGATCGTTCGTCCGACTTATGGTCCAGGGTCCGAGCACATGGCTGGTATTTATCCGCAGCCCGTTATTCGTATTAAACGGCAGGGAAGGGGTTGGCGAACGGCGTCGTAAAAACGGTAAAGGCACTTGCGACGGTCCAGAAGATGTTACAGGTGAAGGCGTAATAATCGGATTACGCTCGTAATCAAGAATCAAGTATCGATCTGATGGCTCGCGGGCGGAGCCTTCCACTCGACAGACGAAGCTTTTTGGAATCAAGAGACACGGCCGTGAGCTGGTCTCGGAATCCCCTCGAGCGACTTCTACTACGTGAGCGGGATAAAGGATTAGTCTCGTTTGGGACACGCGACGCGACCCGTGAAATCTTATTAGCCGAAAAACGGGACGCGGATCTTATCAGGCTTCCAACCCTCCGGCTGATAAGATAAGACGCGATCGAGGATGTCAAGGTGAAGAACGCGACCGGTCCTGGCCAGGCGCGCGATGTTATTGTTCTCGCCGCTGGCGGTCGCCTCCCTTTTTAAGGCCGGCGAGACCGGGGATCG
>CM052149.1:1786484-1804394 GCA_028455555.1 Augochlorella aurata | reverse complement strand
AGTCAAAGTTACTGTGACGTGTAAAAGTTGACAATCGCAATGCAGGAAGTCTTTGATTGCGAGGAAGATACAACGAAGCAAAATACTTTTGTACACTATGGCTAAGACCGACGCGAGGTAGAAAGCGGAATTCGGTGTATGAAATAACTGCAGTCACAGTAGCCGTGCCCGCTAAATACAAGGTTCGCACGTGTTTACACAAAAGTGGCGCCAACACACTCAGTTCGAATCCCGAATTCTGAGGAGGAATTACACCTAATTGGTTAATTCCACTCGAATTCTCAGTACGGTGGTATTTCGTTCAGCTCCCGTCCTTTTAAGAACTGTGTATAGTAGAAACAATTGGTTACCTTCACCTGCGCACAATAATATAGCTGATGGCATTTATTATTGGCTTCTAATGAAGGACACAATATTTTTCTGTGATTCGGACAGGGAAATGTTAGACACTTGCCGTCGCTCTTTAGCGACGAATTTTTAGAGTATGTTGATTAGACTGTCGATTGTTTATGCCAATGTATATTGTTATAGAAAATAGATAGACCAGTAGAATGTAAATCGACGATGTCTAACACCCAAAATTCTTTTAAACAGTTCCTTTTAGACAATTTAATTACTGTATAAAGTATATTGCGTAAATCATTATACATAGTAAACATAATTTATAGTAAAAATTAATAATAGTAAAAATCATTCATAATTAAAATTATTCATAATAAAAATCATTTGTAGTAAAAATCATGCATAGTAAAAAGAACCATTTAATAAGCCTTGTATTAACCGAGCATCTGCGTTCCTCTAACGAGACTATTTCTTTATTTGAACCAGTTTCGGGCGTACTGCGCGATTCTACTTTCGAATTTCACCGTAGAAAGACAGAATTTCCTGGGCTAATTTCAACAGCTTATCAGCGAAGGAGTTTGCGGCAAACAAGATTCGGTAGGCGACACATCTACAGGGAATCGCAGTTCAAGATTAGTCCGGGCGTGTCGTGAAGAGCTTACGGAAGTCGGTCCGAATTTTAAACTCATTCGGCGAGCGGTAACAGGCCCCGACAATTTCCTCGGGCAAACAGCACGTTGTCCCGCGCGACGTGTTCCTCGCGGCCGGCCGCGAATTAAGAGCAAACAGCAGCGGGAAAGAAGGCAAACAAATTCGATGAAGCGTCCCGCTGGAAAGCTGCCCGAAACAACTACCGCGGAACATTGGCGAGTCTTTATTTACACGTGCAAACTCGCGCCGGGAGCCGAAGAAAGCCGCAAGATAACCGCGCCGCGGTCGTGCTCGAACCTGTCCTAAGAGTTCCGAGGCGTTCGGTGCCGCGCAACAACTTTCATTTGCTTATACGACCGGACCAACCGCAACGCGCCGCTCCATTATCAGAGAACTGATAATAGGGAAGTTTGGAGTCGGCCAACGCTGCCGCGAACTGTGCACAGAACTATTTTTCCAAGCCCGAGCGCCGAGAAAATGACGGAGTCAAGAAGCAGGGAAACGAAATTGCTGAGAATTTTACGTTAATTGTACACTTATGCTCTGTTAATGCAGGAAATATCCTGCGAGGATTTATAAAATCCGGATAGCGAGCAATTAAATGGAAAATGTCAAAGATTTATTGAGAGCAAAAATGTTCGTACTTTAAGCGGAGCTAACACGGACTCGGACCAATTCTAGCTCTAAGGATATCTCGTTGCCAGCGTTTCCACTTTTTTTGTTTATTGCAACCTTTCTTGCAATTTGGATCACCTGCCTTAAATTTGAAGTCGCCTTTGGCCTGTTTCCGGATATAATTAACTTTATGTTTATCGAATAAGAGACGCTAAACCTTTTTATTCTTTTATTTTCTCTATTTCTAAATTAAAAAGTTTAATATATCTTATACGATAAAGTTAATTATGTCTGAAAACAAGTCAAAGATCACTTCATAGTTACCAGCTTCACTATCCCAATCAGCGAACATTTCCTATGGCGATTTACCTCTCGAATATTTCCATTTGGGAGATGAGTTAATCCTCGACACATCACGAATTCTACATAAAATATTTCTTGGAACGTCATTATTTGAGGAGATGCTAAAGTGGCCTTGTTTTTTATGTATATTTAACATGGATTCAACTGAGGGATATTGGAAATATCTCATTTATATACTTTGAAAAGCGATTTATTTGAATACTTTAAGCGCGATACTATAACATCTCATTGAAGAGAAACGATCCGTTGTGAAATAAACTGAACAAATATTAATTACCTGGTTTACAGATTAAATGGGTACTATTTTATAATCGAATGATGTGCGAGAAATGAGAGTCGATTTATTGAATAATCGAGTAATAAATGAAAAGTGGATGGCGATAAAGATTGTCATTTGCGTGCTTGATCGCGTGATTCGTGTTCACGTTTTAATTTTTAATTTAATATTATTAATTAGATATTATTATCATCATTCCTTTCCTATATCGTAAACACAATCTTAGTTTTATCTTCATTTTCGCCGCAATCCCAAAGCATTTTACTTCGAAGTAATGCTTAAAATTCTGCTGCACTCTATGCCACGTAAGTTCCGAATTGGAACAAAGCAGGAAGGCTATGTTTTTCACAGTGAAGCAGTAATCCCCGTCTACCGAGCCGCGTTCGTCCAAGTAGAGCAGTCAGATAACTGGCACCGTGGACACGGTGGACATGGTCGACGCGGAGGAGGCCCTGTGCAGCCTCTATCCCTGATATAAGCTTTCAACGGTGAACAGCGTCTAATCTGGTGTAAACATGACCGGGACGCCTCTTAACCGTGGTGCCCGTCCGCCGCCATTCTGACGCGCGACCGGACGGAAATTTGCGAAATGCTCGTGCCACTCGATCGGATTAGTCGGCACGCGATGCCGTAAACGTCATTCCGTAAAATGTCAGCTGCTCTAAACTCGCCAGCCTCCATCCTCTTTTCCGTGTTCCGTGCCGCATGCTGCAGCGAGTAAGGAAAATAGCCGGACGTGCTGGTCGCCACAGTTTGTTCCTAGCAGTTTCTACAAAAGAACAAAGTTACATCATTGCGAGGATGCATTTGACGACACTGGTGAATTTTATTCATGAATTTCCCACGAAAGCATTTGCTAGACCTTATGACAGAAAATATTCGGGAGAATAATCTCGCGATATCATGAATGTCGATCGACACGAGCAAATGTCGTGTGAAGAAAATATGAACGTCCCAAGACACATGGTATCGTCTCGTATCCTGAGTTGGGTATTATTCGAACTGTTTCGAATAAATATTTATTTTATGATAATAATCCGAATGAATACTTGTTAGTCGAAGATTTTATTCGAATAACAGTTTTCCATTATTCCTCATAAATTATTCTGTATATTTAGACGGATTAATTCTTATTCGAATAAAATCCTATTCAGATGAATTAGTATTCAAATAAAATCTTATTTGGATAAATTTGTATCTGGTTAAATTTGTATTCCATAGTGACAAATAAAATTTTATTCGTTTGTCTCTACCTCTTATTCGTCATCGGAATAAAATTATGCTGAACTTAATGTTTGCTCAATTATAATAAGTAGTTGGGAGATTTTACGCACGACACAAATGAGCAGATCGATTACAAAACGGTAAAAACATTTAAAGTTTATTCAAATAGCTCTTGTGCAATATCTTCCGATTAATGCAAATAATTTGTACCTTGTGTAGAAACCCCCAGTATTGCACGCAGCGAAAATTGCACGACATTTTCATTGATTTATTCAGTCACCCAAATTTTCATTCGAATAAATAAATAAATAAATAAATAAATAAATAAATAAATAAATCGCGCGAATGAAAGGTTACTCGTTGCTGTCGAATAATTCCATTCGAGGTTTCACCCGAATACTGTTCCTGCTTATTCCGAGACTCGTACGAACAAAAATTTAGCCGAATAATGTCCCACTCCGGCGACGGTTCAGGCCGTTCGCGTCGCTGCCATGGGTAGTATAAAACGTGTAGCATAGTATGAAAGGAAACACGAGGCGGCAGTGGCCGATAAGCGAGGGCCCGAAATGCTCTTGCGCGAAACCTGCTGAGCCGCGTGAAATAATTTCACGAGGGTCGGTTCGGCCGGGAAAGCACTCGGCAGAAACGGGGCAGCTAGTGTTTGCGGAGCTGGACGTATTTTTGGGAGAGAATGTGTGCTTTCGTTAGACGATATCGTCGGGAATTTCCGGAACGGGTGCTCCGAGCATCCATTCCGGGTACAGGGTATTAACTGTTACAACGCGAGAGGAAATTAGCGAATACTGGACCTTTCGGAACACGTGGCCGTGTGTCGGAACACGGGATTGTAAGTTTCGATTGGCAATCGTTGAACGCTTGCGATACGCTCGAGTCTCGATTTACCGTATCATTGGAATAGATAGCGCGAGGTGGGAACACATTTGTACGTCACCTGGTGTCACGCAGTGTCACATTGTATGATTGCACGTGACGCGGTGGCTTGGATTTATATTTGTACCGTGTGATGCATTGTAAACCCGTATTGCACCTTGTTAACTCCAATCGCGTCTAATTTCGAGGCACGAGAAGCGGTGTGAATGGTGACAATTATTATTAGTATTTCTCTTACGTCTTGATATTACTAGAGATATTTATAAAGGCGAGTCTAAATATAATATTTCACAGAAAAGTGCAACATTTGTTCCTACCTTTTTGTAGTGACTCTTAGGCAATCCACATTTGCTGATTCTAAAGAGGATCTCCCAGTTTCTTTGTTTTAAACAAATGAAAGGGGACTTGAAAATTCTAATTTTTTCGTTTTATAATTAATATTTGGACTTCAATAAGGTATAATGTGGAGGTAAATGTTTCTCTTAATGACATCGTGTCAACTTGAACTTCTTTACAATTCAAAGTAGCAATTGTCTTACCGAGTTTCTTAGTAAATACAATTGGAGAGTGAAGCGGTATTAAAGATATTTATATTATTATTTCTAGCATGCAATGTGTTTGGATTAATTCTGTGAACATTCAGCTATATTTCGAAACTGTTTCTAAAGAAGACACGCACTGACCGCATCGTTACAGAGTGAAATATTTTGAACTAAATCTGAGCGATTAATTCCAGCGTAGGGAATAGTACTTCAATATAGAGCATCTGCATGATTTAGCCAACCTACAGCATCAGAAATAGTAATACACGTCCTATGCCAGCCTTTGAAGTTTCGAAGTGAAACGTTGACTGCGCATATTGGTCTTTTCGAATTCATCGAAACGAAGCAGACGATGTCAAGATATCTCGACTATTCCGACAGGGAAATTTGTGCTTCTACATTCATTTGCCGAGAAGTCATGGAACAGTTTGATACGTCTAAATACACGAGCTTCCAGCAGACTTTTATTAATCCGCGTTCATACTCGAAACGGTCGTTCGACCGCAAGCGAAGATTGGTTAAATACGAAAAATATCGCTGGCAAACTAACAACTGCCTGTCATTGAAACCCAGCCCCATGAATATTTCACGAAGTAGCGTCGATAGGCGGACACCGTACAATTTCCCGTCGGCTCGCAGCTTCCATTTTAATATCTCCCGTGGCGGAACTGTCTCGAAGAGTGTCACGTAATGCGAGTCACGTTCGACGTCGATTAAAATCGAAGCAGTGCCGGCCGTGCGTCGATCGCAGCCTCGATATTTCATTTTCACCCTGCGCGGACTCGTGGCGCGCGAAAAAATGGGGAAATGATTTCTGCCCATTAGCGGCGCCTCTTATTCCGGTCGGTGGTCACTGTATTATCGAGGTCCGCCTTCTGCGACTAAGGTAGATGCCTCAATATGCGTGCCTTTAAGCCGATTTTTGCTTTTCTGAAGCAATACGCTAGTTGCTAAAAATAGATTTCGACTGTTTAGACTATTCTGTATTTAGAAACATTTCTTTTGCTTGACAGAAATTGGTAATTTATTAATGTTTCTAATGAAATGAAAGCAGGTGTTTCTAACTCCAATTCTATGTTCTTCCAGAGACTCTGCACATAATTCCGTGTCCCATATTTCTGTGCTTGTATCTGCCTATACTTCTAAAACACCTAATATTTCTAGCTTACACGTATCTCCTGCAATTACTGTGCTTCTTTGAATAACGTTTCCGATCTGTTTTGCCTTTCTCCTAATAATGCTTTCACAAAGTTAAAATGGTTTGATTACGCGTTCTAATACAAAAAGGCACTGAAATACGGACATGTTCTAAAATCTGACCCTGTGTCTGGATTTATTTTAAAAATGTAGGACTACGTATGTTTAGTGTTTTTTTACCATTTTTAATACGACGCAAATCAAATTAATAATTCATTTATACGGAAATCTTCAGCAAGTAGGTTTGCTGATTTTTGACAAGACATACTACTTAAACTCGTCAGAACTGCTGAAGCATCAATTGAAAAATTTGTACTAGATTTTAGCACGAACATTGTAATACCTCCCTCGAAAACTTGCATGTTGATAGATAAACGTAATAAAAAGATATAAATCATGAATTTATATATAAAACTTTGCTTTTGCTATACACTTTTAATTCGGGGGTACACAAATTGGGACCTCTACCCTATAGTTTTATTATTAACCCTTTCGCTTTGAGCGACGGATATATCCGTCATACGCGCGACGACTTGTACATACGAGCGCCGGATATATCCGGCATCCAAAAAATATGTCAACTAATTGGTCTAATGTTTTTAGAGTAGTTAATATAAGTACAAGTCTTTTCATATTAAAAATGTGAAGCATGCGTGCTATATTAGAGCAACAATTGTTTTATTAAGCATAGTAATTATTTAAGACGTATATACAAAAACCACGCACACTGTGCACATTTCCGGCGCGTGCTTCCATACGGTGACGACACTTCAGCGGACTGGACTCCCGAAGCGAAAGAGTTAAATCCACCGTCGCGTTGGTTGCTGCTTGTCTTCCTTTACACCGTGGTTCACAAGAATGTTACCAAACCTTGCGGCAGCTTTATAGAGACCTGATGTTTTGTTGCGGCTGCGTTAACGTCGATATGGACTCGCTCATAAGTGGCCATCGAATTATCGAGTTCCTCGTTCCTCGATTATTCGTTTCATTAAAACCGCTCGTAAGTTCTCACTGGTTTTTCATTACAGTGCCATCCGCAAGTATTGGGGAATGAAAAATTAAACGTAGCTGGAAAAATGAGGAAGCGTTATCGAATCTTGAAACATTTTCATCTATAATAGTGATGCCCCCTTCATGGAGTAAATTAGGAAACTGTGGATATTGGAATAACGATAAAGTAAATATAACGTTGCTTTCTCTATGAAGTACAATAAACTGAAGGTAATTTTACAGTGATCAAAGAGAATGATTAATCATCTCCAAACGTTAAGAACATCTTTCTGACAACTTCTCTCGTTATCTCCAAATGTTAAGAAAATGAAGAATCAGAAAGTGCTTTAATGGCTTATCATTAGACTGCGTATAATTATGCAAAATAAAAATTATCCGATTCTGTTGTAGAAAACAGAAGACATTTAAAAAGCTTGTCAATTTTTTAATAATTGTAATCTTTCGAAAGCAATGTATATCGATACTCTTCAATTCTTTTACTCTTTCAACTATTTAAAATTGCAGATATTCGTTCTTGACAATACATAAAATCCGCAGTCTACTTATTACGTTGCATAAAGTCTCTAATAACTTTTAAACAGTGCATTATCTTACATCTGATACAAGAACAAGATCATTTGTCATCTTACTCATGCTCTCCGTTCTTTAGCGGACGCGAAAAAGAGCGAAACTGAAACAATATTTTTACGATTCCGGGGGAAGAAGGTAGCCAACAGTGAAGCGACAATACTAATTAAGTCACTTTGTTGACTAATTGGGGTGGTACACCGGAACTTCATTAATTTTGTAAATAGTGGTTCAACCGAAAAGAACAAATTGCTAAGGGAGCAAATACTCCTCCGCGAATATTCTACGGCGAGCACACCGGTTGGCAGCGTTTTCTTTCTCCGTTTTGTTCGCGGCGGAATCGCAGACGCGCAGCTGCGAACACGAATAACTGTCCCACGGGCAAATTGCTAATTATCAGGACGTGCTGAACTTTATTAAGCCAATTGGTTCAGCGGCGCCTGTTTCATTTCATTCAGTCTACCGAAATTTTATTTCGCCGCTCAATCGATTTGTACATAGAAATGCGATGCAGATTAGATTTTATCGATTGGTTGTAGTTATGAATAGTTCGCGATAGCTGCGTGCGTCTATGTTTGCGTGCTTTGAAATTGATTCCTTCATTGGTAACAAACTTATTGATCCACGAGATAGAGAAAATTTTAATGTCAATTAATTGTATTTTAAAGAACAGAGAAATGATTTCCGAAGTTTCACAGAATTTAAAAAATATTTATGTGATACGACTATGAACGAAATAACGATTCGATAAAATTCTCATGTTAATAACGACACATTTTCATTCGTGCAATATTCGTGCACTGTTTTTAATAATAGATACGTGGGTGTCAGTCGTCGCAGAACAACGAAACTGATTATTGCAAAATCCAAAGAGATCCATACATACTGGAAAAATACGCATGGAACGATCATTGCAAATATACAAGGAAAGTTCTTTTAACAAATTGATTGTCGAGAATCAACTACCACAAATATTACGTCAGAATGAAATTAGTTGTTTAATGAAGGAATTTTAATTTCTGCATATGTGGATTTCCAAGAACGGAAGGTATGCTTATCAAAGACTTGACTTTCTGCGTCGCTGTGCATTTCCGCAACAGCTTAAGAGCTTTATAAATTCCGCAAAAGTTCCCGTCATATAGTGAAATTGTACGAGGTGGTCAGGTCCGCACGACTCTCGTTGTAATTAACTTTTTGATTGTCAATGTCGAATTAAAAAAAAACCAACGGCATTCGAGCGAAGAGAAAAATCTACACGAAGATGCTGCACCCTCATGCTGAGAAACTTTGCTCGGGAAACTTTTTATGGAAATCGGCCAGTAGATTCAATCTAGTTGAAACGTCGAAGAATTATGATCGGCGGGCAAACGCGAGTTAGGTAAACTCCGTTTCGAACACTAGGGATACGTTCCCCATTAGATATGGATTATGCGTATATTGGAAAGTAACACGTTTGTGGAGGATTGAAAAGTACATTATTCGAATCTAAAATTAACGACTTAAATATTCGCAGTAGTGGAGGCACATAATTGTTGCGTCGGAGACAGGAACTATTCAAATCGAAGTTCATCTAACTTTGCAACTTCAAGTTCACTCTTCAATAACCTATTTTATGTGAAAATTATACTACATGAGGTCGATATTCAGATCATCTTTAAATTTTCAAATGGAATCAGTTCTTAAGTTTCAGATTTTAAAAATAAAACTAACTTGACTCTCTCGACTTTGAAAACTCCAGTTCCCTTTTAGCAGTTGGAAAGGGGCTCCGAGTCTCATTTGACCCAAGACAAATTAGTGTACCTCAGAGGTTTTGTTGTCAGAAATGACACGGCAGCACTGGCAAACTTAAAGCATCAAAAGATACGATCATACGTCAACAACTGTATGCAAAGATATGTTACAAGGAGTACATTTCAATTGTAACTTTATGGGTCGAAACACACTTACATGCTCCAAGACCATCCAGGCCGAAATAATATTTCATTTGGTTTACATTAGCGTGTTCACACTATGCGCGTTGCTATCGCGCGTGCCATGCCGTCAGGTCAACGCCGTTGGAATATTTCGGCCTTGGATGGCTTAGGAGCACGACCCGAGCCTGGCGCGTAAGTGTGTTTCGGCCCTAAATGTCAAGAGGCTACTGTAATCGGTTCAGTTTCCAAGCTATTCAGTGTTTGCGGATCTTCTCGTCGAGCGTACGCCCACGTTTCCAACAGAACGAAGCGGTAAACAGAATTCTTCGGCTCGTGAGCGAAACACAATGGTTAATATGCAGTTTTCATGAATGACAGAACATGATTCAGACGAGCGAGCGTAAAAACGATTGCCACGTGTAAGCCAAACAATCGTAACCAGCCAGGCAACAAAAGCTAAAGGGAGGCAATGCTAGCTTGAAAAGTTTGTTAGGAGCGGCATGAACCATGGCTTACGCGTTCTGAAAAAAGGCAACCACTCCACGGTCTATTAATCGTGCTTAAAAACTCCTCGTGGCCGGAGTAACAAAGGAGTCCTATCGCGCCAGAGTGAAATGTTCCTGTCGCTGTTACTACACGGAAACATCTAACACAAAACAACAGCTGGTCGGTTAACGTGCTGTTAAAAAACAAAGCACTCTTCATTTCCAGCTGGTGGTCTCGCTTCTATAAAATAGGGTCGCATTGGTGGAATATTGGTAGCTGCGGATACTCTGTGAATTTATCTTATGCACTTGTCTTTCTCATAAACGGTTAAGTAGACTAAGGCATTCATAATGTCTCGGTGCGCTAATTTAGCTTGAGTCAAATGTGACTTGGTACAGCTTTCTGACTATTAATGAAGCAGGCAAGATCTCAATAATCAAGTAGTTTTTATTTAAACTTTGTTAAAAATCTATAGAAAGGCACCCATTGCTATAAATAGAAACCAAACAATTCTTCCACTGTTTAATAACTTTAATAAAACAAATATAATATATTAATATTTATAAATTATTTCAATGTCTTCTTTCATTCACTGCTGTACCGACTTCAATACCATTAACAATAATTTGCTACCTCGATAACATAAAATGCATCCAACTACATATTCAATTTGTAATTTACAATTTTGTAAAAAAATGGGACACGCAAGCAGTGATATTTTATTCAGCGATTAAGAATTATTATGCGTCACGAATTATGAAACCGGTGCGGCCGGACAATGTAATGAATATTTTGAATATCATTATTGTACTTGCATTTTCCATCGTTAACAATTCATATATGAGCAATTTAAATTCTAACGAATCGCTCGATACCGAGTTTGTAGTAATAAACACGAGTAAAAGATACGTATGAATGTAACATAATTTCGATTTTCCGGTGTAGTAGATAATTCATAAAATACGCTTGTCCCCTCGCGCCTGCTAATGACATATCTAAAATACGAGAAAACATTAATGCATACTGTTGGGAACTCTAGCTTTGAAAGGGGTCGATCGAGAGGTTGGAGAGTGGATTGCACGGATAAGAACAGGTGTGTTAATCAAACAAAATTTATTCTAAAAAGTAGGTTAAAATACAAAAAAAATTGAACAGAGGAGATAAGTACAAAACATAGAATACTAGCTGGCAAGTTGTATTGGTTCCCCGTCCTGATTTTTATAAATAATCCAAGAAAGTACAATTTACATAAGAATCTGCAGTCGAATTATGACACCTTGTGTTTGGAGACGTTAATGATGTGGTATGACCTCCATTTACTTCAGCAACTATTACCAACTTTTTCATTGGTCAGAAAATAGTCAACGGAATAGTCAGCCCACTTATAACGCTTTGTGTTTGAAGATGATAGTGATTTGGAAACGTTTTCTTCCATAGACATTTTTGCAAAATGGTCGTTATTCTCGTCTCCCATATTACCTCAGCAATGGTCAACCAACTTCTCACTTGCTAAGAAAACAGTGAACCACAGCTAAGCTCTTTTCCAAGACATCGGATCGCCGAAGAGCCGACGCAGAGGGCAGCGCGAACATAGCAGCATAAAGTTTCGAATTCCGTCAGGAGCAACAACATCTCGCATTGATCATCCGTCGTCCGAGTCCGGTCGTGTGCTCGGATCGCGCTTGATAACGAAGCGACGCAAAAGATTGTAACGCGCCCCTTGGGCTGAGTTTCCGCGTAACTGGCGAAATTGCCAAGCGGCGCGCAGCTTGTTCGTTAATTAGAGACGCGAGGACAGCTTACTCCATGGAAACTCGGAACGAAAGTTGCCCGTATCCTCGAAAGACGGGGACGCGTGACATCTCGTGGGTATTGCGTTCCTGATAAGCCGCCGCTGTGCTCTTTCAACCGGACGAGTCGGTATACAGTTTCGCAATGGCAGCCAGAAGCAGCGACAGCAGCGACAGCAGCTGACAACAGGTTTATTGCTGGCGAAAGCTCGCACGAATTTATGGTGTCCAGTAAAAATTGTGACGGGAGCGCGACGAGCCGAATGCAAAGCGGCCGGGATCTATCGGTCTCATCGAAACATTTATTGCCTCACGTAGCCAGCAAATTTTATTTTAATAGGGACTGTCGACGGTTGCTGGCGTTTCATACATACTCGCTCGACCGGCTCGCGCTGCTCTCTCCCTTCAACGGTAACACGATTTGCGACACTTGTGAAATGGTTCGAACACGTTGCTGCCGTTTGTCGATTGTCACGGAATATACAAAAGGCGGCTTTTGGACCGAATTTGTCAGAGAAAATTGTTTTTCGTTTCAGAGGGATTTGGCAGCGGTCTAACCGAAAATTCTGTTTCAATTTTGCGGTGTTATCGTGCATTACTTTTATTTTTTTTACCAAAAAATATATAGGAAGTAAAACGAGGAAGGGAAAACTACAGTGTGAACGTTTTTTTCTGGGAACCACACAGGGGAAACAACTGGCGGGGCTCGGTTGGAAAATTTAGTTTCCCTTCCATTTTGTATTACCTTCATTGTTTGGAGAAAAAAAGAGTGCGAGAAATGGAGGAAGCAATACCATGACTGAAATTTTTTGTTTCACGACCGACATAAAAATGGTTTGATAAGGTATACCAATGACACTACCCACCGAAATTGTTTTTATTATAAATTCATCAAACTTTAATCTAAAAAAACTGGATGAAAATATTCGATATTCACTGTTGGAGAAAATATTTTCGATGCAAATTTAATCTACTGCGAAAACAAAAATATCGTGGAACGGGTCTGTTATTATCCCGTAGAAATACCTCGAATTCAGTTCGTGCGCGGCTGGAAACAATTTTGTACAGACTGACCTCCGAGCGACAATATAAACAAGAAAATGGCGACGCTGTAGCATTTTCCACTTATTCGATTTTATCCAGTAGTAACTTATTTTCACCTGGAATGAGTTTGATGGAATTGGCTTTTGGTCAGCTAGATTGGGCAAACAGACTATTACGCCATCATGTGACTCTTCACCCTCTCAGGGTTAAAGTGTGGACGGGTACAGTGCCAACCATAAATTTCCAGTCACCGAGCAAATTCTGGTGAAAAGCTTGTCGACGCTGTGATTAAAATTTGTTCCTCATTATCATTTTGTTTAACGGAAGCCTAATATTAATAGGCAATAACTGAATTGTGTCCAAGATAATTAATTTACTGTTAAATAACAATTTCAGACGAACTTGTCACGTTACACCAATTTAAATACATACTATATTGATGAATTATGGATGAGTTTCTTGGAATTTCTGAACAATTTTTTAAGAAATCCTTAACTGTTGGCCTTCAATTTAGAAAAAAAAACACTAGAAAAGTGGAAGACACAGTGTTAATATCTCAAATCCAATAAATATATTTATTTTAGTTAACACAACAGATTTTTAACGAGGTATTAGTAAATATATCTAGTAGTGAATATATCTCCTCATGTAATACCGAATTTGGTAATTAGTTTATTTTTGAAATAGTAATTACATATGTTAATATTATTTAAAATATATTTAACTACGTAATATCTAAATTCTGTATCACATGAGAAGGTAAAAATATTTCTATTCTACTTCCTATTTCAAAAATCTATTTATCCCGAGCCCTCCTTACGAGCGAAGCAATTCTTCAGAGAAGAATTAGGATCATGAGACCCAAGAGAATAACAGAAATAATTCAGCAAATTTTCTCGAAATTAGTTCATGCTCCCGCAGTTCTTAATTGCATCATGTTGATCTCACGATTATCGACTTCTTTCAGATATAGTAATAACGTGTCCTTTGGAACAAACATGAACAGAGATTGTCTCGTGGGGCATTATCGCTGCTCTCCCAAGACCTCGGGCCACGCCTACTTAAGTCACTGTGCTAATTGTAAGACGGAGCAGGACAGATGATGAGTCTTCAGTCACCGCCTATATCGAACTCGCAAGACCGAGAGCTTATGACTGTGACGTCAAAGCGTTGTCTCGGGGCAATCTAGAACGCTCCCACGGTATAGGGTGTTTATTAGCCATGCTTACTCTAGATAATGAGATAGTACTATAGCTAAATATTTAGCACCTGCAAATGGACTTTTTGATAGTCTTCTTGCGCCATGTTGCAGCTAACTCCAAACCACTGTGTCAACCAGCGACGTCCAAACACCTTCCCAACCGCGAAATCTTCGTTGTTTCTGCTAAACTGTTTGCTCCTGAATAATTAATGCCTCCTAAGCCAGCATCTCGCTATTAGTGTAATCGTGCTTAAATAATGAAGCAGTATTAATGCACATATATTCAGCATGTCCCAAATGTTCTTTACGTCGCTTTTCTCGTAACATGCTGCGCACGACCTGCAAATTACTACGTCAAGCAGCGATGTTCAAACATCTCTCTAACCACAAGAACTTCATAGTCCATATATAACTCTGTACAAAGATAAATCAGCGCGTTCAAATTAGCAGTTGAACAAAATCACTTCGCGACCCATTGCGAGTCTCGTACAATCTTCCTCCACGCTGCAAATGGCGCAGAATTATCCATGATCCTTGATAAGATTACTATCTCCTCAGTTTTACCCGCATCAACGTACGAAACTCGGCCGTACCCGATAAGCCTGTGTCAGCACAATGAATCACCTAATTCGGCATTCAAACAACGGCGTGCTAGAGTGTAACGATCACGGAACATAACACTTCGCGTTCGGCAAGAGACAGGAAGTTCGCGGAGAAGTGTAAGAGGGAGTCATTCAGATTTCCTAGAGGTTACGCTGGAAAGTCATCAGAGGTTCGTTGCCTCCATCGCGCATGCAGGAGCGGACAGCATACTTCGCGTGGTACGGGCCGTAACTTGCTCGTCTCATCGTTCGCTTTTGGCGGCGACAGCCCCTCCAAAGTGAGCGAACTTGGTACATAATGTATGTCTCGTTAGACGGACCGGCTGTGTCGACGAGGCGGCGGCCGATGAATAAGAAGGCGGCTAGACCAGGGAGTCTTCTTCGGTCGACTGTTTCAGCAGGTGCTTGCCGTGAGACAGCTTCCACGGGAACACCGGGAATCCGGTGACAGGGTCACGAGATCTCACGTCGCGGATCCATCCAGATCTCCGGCGAAACTTGCCGGGCACACGATAATCAGTAGCGAACGCGACGATGGTACGCCAGCGAGAATGCCACGTGATTGATGGATGGGAACACGCACGTGTTGCCCGCCGGTGTGCCATTCTGACGTATCGGTATTCAGCGGGGGAAGGGTGGCGGCGGCTTAATGCCAGGCTCTGCCAGAGCCGCGTAATTAATCGCCGGAAGCAGTGTTTTTCCTGTCATGAGTAGATCATCTCCTGCTTGGCGTGTTGAGTTACGGTGGTAAGCTGGTTCCAGAACTATCCGGTTTGTATGTTCGAACTGCATCATTTTGTTGATGAGCTGCCCCGCTGCGAAGCCTGTTTCAGAGTCGGCTTTGTAATCGAGCTGCTGACGCTTCCGTTTGATCTACCACAATGATCAGAAAGATACCGGGAACATAGGTAACCTGGAACGTTGCGAGATCTCGATGGAGGATTACGAACGCAGCTATTGGCGTACATCGTTATGTCGAAAATTGAATGCCATGGTTATGTCAAATGTCAATGTTATTAAATGAAAAATTTCCATTTTTCTTGGTTCGGGAATTAAAAGATTTTAGTGCGGATTATTTCCGTGCAACTTCTGTAAACGAAGAAATTAGTGTTTGAAGTCCATTCTTACTACAATAATCGTACGTGCACGTTGTCCAACTGAATTTTCTGTGAGGTGTTTGTTGTAAAATAATTATACATTGTTAAGGTTATGATTTAAGTGAAGTAAGGTTAATGATTTAAGTACTGATTATGCGTGGTGTGTATATGTATAACGAACATGCCTGTTATCAGGTAATCCTGATAACATGAAATGATCGAATTTCCATGAACTCTGTGTGTAACGATAATCCTGTCAAAATATTATAGTTTGGATAGATGAGTAATGCAAGTAGATAATAATAGTGTCAGCACGGAGATTAATCGTGAACAATTTTGGAGTAGCGTGGAATATGGATTTCGAAAGAACGTATTTTAAAGTTATCGTACAATTCTCTGACTGCAGGGAAGAACATGTTTTCATTTCCGAGATATCGTCGCTGAAAGTACTGATCACTAATGTTTCCTATTATTAGTATCTTCAAATTGCATAATTTTTTCTATAGATTTCGTTTTCGCGATATCTCTCCGGATAAATATGTAAATCCTAAATCATGCTACGGTTAAATTAATGCGTTGACTTATGGCATCTGTCCTTATAGCCATATAATTAAGCGAAGAGTTGAAAGAACGATATTAACCCGTACGCAAGAAGTTCCAGATTGAAGAAACAAGTTAACGATTAGCGGGTGAACTCTGAGAGTGGATACCCTTGACGTTAGTTAACCACTTACTTGGAACATTATGCCCGCGAAGTTTCCGTTCGCGTAATTAAAGCGGAACATTAGAAGTTTCTAAAGAATAGATGAGACGAGAAGGTGATTCTCGAAAACATGAAATATGCGTAGTTAAAAATCAGAGAGTCGAAGAACAATGACCACGGAGGGAAAGCTATGCCATTCATTCTGCGCAGTTGTAGGAATAGCCCGTGTGGCGTGTTCTTAGGTCGGGGCATTCAGAAACATATTATTCAAATACATTACAATTCTCGTGCGTTTCAGATTTCCGCGGGTTCTGCATTCGCGGCGGTTCCATTATTTCGCGGGGATCCTCCCCGAAAGGCGGTTTCACTGACGGTCTTTAATTTTAAAAGAATCTTTCTTGCGCCGCAGCTGCAGGGCGAACAACTGGAGCGTGGTGGCTCATAAAATCGGGTGTGAGACAGAAAGGGGGATGGCATAATGCGTGTGGTTTATTTAATAACTACCACCGGCCTCGTAGCGCCAGCATTCTATCATCGCCACGGTTTACTTATTTCCTGTAAATGCGCCGAGAGAAAGACAGTCGCGGCCATTACGTACATTTTTCCTTCCCATTTCACGCGATTTTCTAGATCGGCCGGCTGCACGGACACTTTCGAACTTACACAAACCCGTGCCTTTATTGTGCGAAAGATTTCATACAGGATGAGTTATTTAACTCTTTCATTCCAACTTTTCTTGTAAACTACATATTCTGCGAAAACGTGTTTCGATTAAAAATACTGTTGTCTCGTACAAAGACGAACATAGACGGCAACAATTCATTGTTTGCTATTTTATTTTTTTATCAAAACTCGAAGATCGCTTGACAAAATATGAAAAACTTACTAAATGTTTTAAACATTTCTTGCATTAAAAAGCAATTATAAAATATCTCGATAAACATTAACTTCTGAGCCCTTGTACCTTAACGATTTTTTATTCTGTATTTGATTGACCTTCAAATATTTCGACTCATGTTCATATCCTTAGCTTTTGAAGTCGTTGACTAGAAGCTGAATTTACATGACTATTTTCACAAAATTGACTAGTATACTGTTATTATGGTAGTCCTCAAATAAAAAGTGCTAATTTAATTCTAGAAAAATAATCCAGCTAATGTATCAGATAAAAATAAGATAAAAAATAAAACTTTGACAACAAAATAAAATAACAACACAATGTTGACCGTTCTTTCCATTTTGCAACCATTGTGTTTCGTTTCATAATATTGGTAAATAAGCATATTCTCATAATTATTTCGTAATGAAAGAGTATTCATCAACAACAACAAGGAAATATTTGCATTCACTTTTCAAACATGGGTAAAGCGTAAAACTCTCCTGCTCCCTTCCCT
>CM052149.1:1775450-1786384 GCA_028455555.1 Augochlorella aurata | reverse complement strand
AATTTAACAATAACATAGGACAATGAAGATTTTATCCGAAATCATTCATTGTTTTTGCTGCATACAATTGCCAGAAGTAATGTGGAAGCTTAAATGTTCAAATCCATGGTAGAGTTCGCCATGAAAAACATTTTCAAATCTTTTTCGAGACGCACAGTGCACGGCACCACAGACAAAAATAGAAAAAGACACTGCTTCGTATTCAGAGTTGGGCACGTTTCGAGAAGTTTTACTAATGACTAGAAATATGACTAATCTTAGAAATATGACTAATAGAAATATGACTATCTTATATAGAGTACATATTACTGTTTTTACTAACTCTAAGATATAATTTTCTAACGGGTCTGAAATTAAACAACTAAATTTTATTCATTTTTGTATACTTTGGATAAGGTTTTTAAAAATCGGCTCAACACATTCTGGAATTTTTATACCCCTCGTGTTGGTAAAACAGTGTATTCTGATATTATATAAATTCCGTTTGCGAACTGTTGTGATCTTTGAAATTATGTCACAAAATGTGTAGCATATAACCAGTTAGCAGCCGAGTATGCGGATATACAGTGTGTCGAAGAGACGAATGTTTTAAAAGTTTCATCAAAGTTTCAGCGTTTGAAGATCTCATCTAAAAATTCATCTACTAAAAATCGGCAATAAATCAATAATTTGTTTATAAATATTGCTTCTATACTTCTTATAATTAAATAGATAACTATATATATATATATATATATATATATATATATATATATATATATATTTACAATAATGACGTGTTGAGATTGCTTTCAATATAAACAAAAAAACCCACTTCGTTTCATGAACAGAATAGAGGTTATTGTACTCTGTCACAGAAACGAGCATTTCGGTGCACTGCGAGATCTTTTAATTGGTAATAATTTCCAGAAAGAACGTTTCTCGAGTTATCATCCTGCACTATCATGCAAAACTACTTTAGAAGCAAATAAACGACGGATTATAAAAGTAGAAACGACGAACTACAAGACGAGTCCAGCTGCATCGTCAGCGAATTTTATTTATGCAATTGCGGTAGTTTGAATATCGACATGTTCAAATATCTCCTGCAGTAAAGCTGAACGGGGTAATGCCGCGCGATAAATCTTGTCCTCGTTTATTTTCAAAATTGGCGCAGGTAAGAACCTATTCGAACCGGAAAACAGCATTTGTATTCATTGCATTCGAAGTGTCCGCCGCCGAGTGTCGGTTATTGTCCGGCGATAACGAAGCGCAAACGGTCTATCAAAATATTTCCGATTTCACGAGGCCCGTACCCGAAGGCAGACCGAAATCGTATTACCGCGCAAATAGGCGTGAAATAAAGTAATATGAAATATCGGCGGGTCAGGCACACGTAGCGGGGCTGTTGTCAGGAGCATTGACGCGAAATTTACATCGGAATAAAACCGCGTATCGATCGGCGATGTTTATTTATCGGGACGGCCAACGCAGAATTCATTCCGAGCAAATGGGAATGAAATCGCGCGCGCGGTTGCTCCACAGGTCGTTTCCGGATCGTTTTATCGTAACCGTTCCCCGAACTCGACTTTCTCTCGCATAAATTTCCCGACTGTATAACTTTACGAGGCCGCGATGGACGTTCGTTTCGCACGGTCCATGGAACGAAACAGCGCGCCCGCGGAATCCTAGTTTTTAACACTCCGACGTCGCTCGGGTCCACTTCGACCCGTTCTCTGCACAAAAAATGCTCGCTTACTCGACGCCGAGTTCCGCCACGATTTATTGTGACGCGTTTTCGTGTAGTGAGGACTTTAGTCGGTTTTGAAAATTGCTGTTTAAAATTCTTGTATAAATGTTTAAAATTCTTATTTGATAACCGTTTAATATTCTTATCTAATTACTGTTTAACATTGTTTAAAACAGTGACGGAGACTTTCTATTTTAAGTAACTATTGTGTAGAACCATAAGATTTGTAATTTGCCGGCGCGTCTGATCATAATCCGCTAAATCTACTTATTTGTTTCGTAAATACAGTGTGCTCATTTGCAACCACTAATTCTCCTCCAGCCATTAAGCGATTAATGAACAAACGGCAAAGCTACTTAACGAAAACGTAATTGAGCGTGCTTATTATGATTTTATTTATCAATTTCGTTCAACATATTTTCGAGACATGCTAGTTTTCCATAGGCTTTAACACTAACCGTACCATAGCCGGTCAAATGCTCGATTCGACAATCCCTATTACGTTAAGTAAATTATTCATCCGAACAGATGAAAATTTTTTTTTTTTGGTTCATTTTTTATATCCTTTTCCGTCTAATTCTTGGGGCGTATCTGCATGACAAAAAGAACTAGCCGGCGATATCGAGAAACAAAATCTCGCCCCCGGTTAGATCGATGTTGCATCAAGCAGGAACAATACCACGGGTGCCTAACATCCAATTATACCTGCACTTGTTTCGCTCACATTTTTCCAGCAACGCATGGTGCAATATTCTTCTGTCCGGCGTCAAATTGCCGGGAGTCATTGCAGCGGCTCTATTAACTAATTCGTTACCGGCACTCCGACGTTTTCCATTCTGATTTGACAACAACGAATTAATCTCGTCACGCGAGCTGGAATTTCCATTACACCCGGAAGCCAATAGTCGGGGTCCGTTATGGAATTTCGACGCATCGCGGCGCACGCCGTGAAAAAGAAGAAGCAATGGAACCGTAAAACGCGAATCTCTTCTCCTCCGGCCGTCCGCTGTTTCCCGAGAGCCATAAACCAGCAAATTCGAGCCCGGCTTGGCGCAGAATCCCTGCGAGTTCATGGCACAAATCTCGCGGCCTCTTCCTTCTCCGCTGACAAAATTATTTTCTTTAAGGGTGCGTCGCTCGATAATTTGTCACCAGCGATCGATTTCATATGTTCTTAACACTATGCCGTCCACACATCTAATCGACACTCTTTCGTTTGGCGCCAGTAGGACTGACTCACTTATATTTTCTTGAATACTTAATATTTCTCTTTTAAATGATAGGAAGTAAAGCAATCTTCGAGGTGTAACGCGACTCTACAAGACTTATGTATTAAAATTGTTCTCCTAACTTTTTGTTTTTGTAACAACTGTATATTGTATGTATATTGTATATTGTAAGCGCATGGCACCAACACGGTGCAACCGGTGCTTTCCGGATAGTTTTCGCATGGCCCCAACGCGGAGCCAACGGACGTCATAGTGTTAATAATTTCATGCGTGCTCGAGGAACGAAATTAATTAATTTTGTACATAAACAATATCGCATGACGAGAGACGCGAGTGTAATAGAGACCCTCGCGTACTTAATTTCCGGTTATGCGAAACCGCGTTATACGAAACTTGGAATTCTTAAGATTCTCTTGCAAAGGATCAGTTTTCGTACAGACGTTAGGAAGGTAGCTTTAACGATCTGGTAATCATTTATCTGTTACAATTCGACACGTTTCTCACCGATTCCAAATAGAAAGCGTGGTGTACACGTTGCTTAATTAGTTGTGAACGGTGCCAATAATTTCATTCTAAACAGATTCAATTTTGCCATAGCTTTTAATTTCCAAAAGAGGGACTTGTAGAATTAACTATTGACCTTTCCATAACATTGATTGTCTATCATTGTGACAATTAGACATCAAGGAACAAATTGAACAAAACCGTTCGGATTGGATAGCAACCTCGAAAAGACTCGGCGTTATATATAAAACACATGTAATTTAGGTATAATAAATTCCAAATTTTAGGAAAAAGTTCTCTTCGCTGTGAAATGATTTCAGCCAATATTGTAGAAAAAACGCGGTCCAGTTTAAACGTCTAGCAATATCACGAGCTGTTTCGGACACAACAGCATAAACAGTAATTTGCGAGTCTCGTGCTAGCAGAAACCACACTCGTCTATTAGCGCTCTCGTGGTTGCCATGAAAGGCAGCGCAACACCGGGAATTACCCCTCCAAGTACTAGAGAAACGTCGCGTAAACGGTGTCAATAGCAATCATCCCCGGTGGACTTTTAAAATTAGACCATCTCGAGTCCGCGTGTTCGCCGGAGGATATATTGGCCTCCATTTTTCATTTATTTTTGATGTATAGTATTTTCCGTGGCACTTGGTACTTTCGTTGCGGCTTTGAGCGGCGCGCACGAAAACCGCAAGACCCTCGAAAAGAATCGACCAGAAAAGCCGGGTCTCCGGAACGAGAACACGGTGAAAACGGCTAGTACCGTTTTTTTTATTGTTCTCGTCGGAAAGGCACGCCACTCGTCGGTGCATTCAATGTTATTAAACGGTAGTAATGCGCGAAGTGCCGGCCGTTGAACAACTTCACCTTTAATCGCGAAATTTCCACGCGACCGGCGAAATGGAATAGTGGCGCTCAGAATTTTCCCCTCGGTGGAGGAGGACGAGGAGAGAAGGAGAGGGGCGACGGGGGAGCTGATTCGCGAGAGAAAGAACGGAATAAACTCCGTGTTAACTACGGAACACTTGCGACGTCACCTAGAGACAAGAAAGAGAAACCCTGGGACAAGAAAGTCGGCTACCGCCTGCTCACTCGGCCTGTTTCGCGAGAACTTTCCCCCTTTTAAGGGCGCCAGTTTAAGTTTCAAGCGTTTCCTTGCCGAGTTTGTTCGCATACTGGCGTTATGCGCGTCACTCTGTGTCCCGACCAACGCCTAAATGTCCTCAGAATTCCGTTCCCTTGCACGTGTCCTCGCGAAACATTTTTGCTGTTGTTCTTGCGACAGCGGACGCATCCCTTATCCCAAAACTGGGGAAAATTGTGCTCCTGTAATCCACACTGACATCTGCAAACGACATGGGTAATAAACATTTGCTAATGCGCACAGTGTGCAGCGACATAATGGCGTGTTTCAAATAATGCTTGTAACACTTTGATGACTAACTCGTCAACCTGAAAAAGTCCATACAAAGTCCATGGACGCCCTCAAGTTTGGCGCATTTTACTGGACCTAGTCAAATTTAGTACGCTGATTTATTTTTAAATAATAAATAACTGTCTGCCACTCGTATATGTGTCGCAGCACTCAACCTGTTAAACGAGGTGGGACAATTATTTTTAGTCCATTACTCTCTTGTTAGCAGATTTCATGCATTCATTTAAACAACTAATAGCCATCATTTGAGATAGCGCAAGGATTAACAGTATTTTAAAATAATTGAAAAATATTGATGTACTGTTGTCAACTCATTAAAAATTTTAAAGGAAAAATTAAATGCATATCTGATAACTGTCTCTCGCTATCGATGCAAATATTTTTTATTCTGTATAGAGATCCGCAGTATAGTTAATATTATCAAAGGAAGATATGTAAGAAAACAGTTGAAGATGTGCTATAATTTTGTCGAACACTGTACATATAACACGTTAGCCATATCTCGTTGGATATCGAGATGTTCATCCCACAGACTACCATGGAATAATCTCGCGGTTCGTAATTTGAATAATTACCTTTGTCAGAACGTGAAATATTTGCAATCAAAGAAAATCGCGCTAGCAAACCGTAATTATATTCCAACCCACCTAATATTAATGATCGTTAATAACTACGCGTTTTCAGTTTCCCCGTATTTTGCGTAGAATACTAAATGAACAATCTCAAATGTATAATATTGAAGATATTAATTAAACGAAATTAATAACGAAATTCTAGGTAAAATCATTTTATTTTTTAATGTTAATAAATTATTGAGCGAATCGAATGTTACATACATTTACGGAATAAATTAATTAATGTGAATTGGCATCAATATTGAAGTCTGTTATATATGTAAATACAACCTCATACTTTTGAATTAAATTAATTGGCAAGTATATATACTTCGATTGTGTAACTTACACATTTCTCTCGTGCCCCTCCAGTTTCAATAAAATAAATTAAAAGGTGACGAGTTCCACAATTATTTACACCTTAAACGAAAAAAAACCGATAAAAGTTCACACTATTTAAACTTGCAATTCTTCGAGCAAATCGAATCCACTTCACCGAGAAAAATACATCCCACATCCTGGAAATCACGGTAATGCCACAGTCCATTACATTTCAAGCAAATCCACCTTCCAGTCTTTTCCTCAAAGATCGTCCTAGATCTTTATCCTGAAACAGTTTTTCCAACCTCACTTGCGATACCGTTCCTGGTGGAGCTAAAAGAATCCGAAATCCCCCACTGTTCGGACTTAAACTAGGAAAAATATTGAAAGCAGTTAGTGAGAAGACACCTAATCAGCGAAAGTATTCAAAAGAAGATCGAGAAAACTGATACCAGCGTTTTGCTCAGGTTTCTTTAGCAGAAAATTAATGCAGCGAGCGCCGTCAGCGGTTTCGTCTCAAAGCAGTGACGAATACTAAAGAAGATACGAGCAGAAGCATCAAATTGATAAATCAACACTAGTCGTATGAAAGAACGCATAACCAATGAAAATACTAAAAGGAAAATCGAGAAACTGATACGATCATTGTACCCGAGACAACTTTTAAAAGAAGACTATTTCGACGAGTGTTCTCAACAGTACGATCCCGAGGTAACGCAAAGTATGCAAGATAATCTAATCGGAAGCATCAAATTGATAAGCGAAAAACTGCCACCGAACTTAAAGCCTGAACTTCGAAAATAGCAAATCCGAATACGAAGTGATTCGAACTGTTTCAGAATCCGAACTGTATTTAGAGCAGAAATGTCTGCATCCACCACTGTATTCACTCCACTAAGCATTTTCCTAGCGCCAGTATTTCATCTTGACGATGCAGTATAAGTATTACGACTGTTAGGATAGCTATACACCGAATGTAGGCTGCGAAGAAAGCATGGCGAATTTATATTCCGTTTGCCCTCGGTCGTATTTCCAGCCAACAGATTCGCAAAATTTTTGTTGCCAGCGGATTGTACAGCATACGTATTAAATGAAACATTATTTTTTAAAATAATGCACAAAAACAGAATAGTAGACTAATATTCTTAACGATTGACTATCGAATTTCTGATAACTAATTGAAATTTTTACATGTTTCATTAAGGTATACGTATAGAAAAACTAGCGGTTTCAAATGGAGTGCTTGAAAAATTATTTCACGAAACATTCGATTACATTTTTAGAATTATACTACATTAGAGGTACGCCGTCCGAGTGTTAATTAACACTTATACAGAGTTACAAATCAGTTTTACTAACATCTTTCGATTTTTCAAAAGGTTAGTCACATTTCTGCTGAAATTTCGAATTGGTAGACCGACGAGCAAATTCCACGGATGCTCCAGACGAAATTCGTGTTCGTAAACTTATGCAAAAGAATTGAAAAAGGATGGTGGCGGGGGGGGGGGAGACAACGGCGCCGTGATGGTAAGTTTAACGCGGCCTACGCGCGCGTCAAGGAGGATCCAAAATTATCGCGCGCTAAAGAAAAGAGGAAGCTCGGATGAGGCACTCGGGTCGAGGAAACGGTGCAACGCTGAGAAAAGGACGGAAAACCGGGGCCGTATATTTAGAACTCACGCATACCGGGCATTGTCAACGATCTCGGGCACGAAGTCGAGTGTGTCGGGATCCGAATAGCTTCTCTGGCTAACTGAAAACGCAAGTTCCTTCGTTTCCGTAAAATGATTTTATTATCAGCCTCCCATTGTCGATAATTGAAACAGTCGAAAATGATGGTATACAGCAGACTCTCTTATCCGAAAATGTATTTCCGTCCGTTTATTAATGAATGAAATTGTTAAATAATAGAATGTTTTGGTATCAGGTATTAGAAAAATATACGTTCAGATAAGAGAGGCTCCACTGTACTTCGTCAAGTTCTTGAAATCTTGTATACACCATTATGACGACGGGAAAATATAAAAAATTTGTTGATCGATCGTTCTACGATTTTAGAATTGTTAAAATTTCACGTGATTGGTAAAGGTATGTAATACTGTATCGGTTTCCAGTGCGTACTAAAAATGGTAAATATACAGTGGAGGACAAAATTGAGCCGACACCATTTAAAATGCTATAACTTCTTTAGAACTAAACTAAGTGATGTCAATATTTTTTAGATGATAGAGGGTCTAGTCTACTAGACAATGACTAAAATGTTTATTTCTAATTTTGCTATTACTCGAAATAATAAATAAAAAGCTCACGATTCTTTAATTTTTTTATCCGAAGTTATAACGAAAATTTAAAAAGCAGGTTTAACCTTTCGTTCTCTGAATTTTGTCTTTTCTTGTAGCCAACATTTTATTCTACCGCATTGTGTTATCTACTTCGCCTAGCTGGCTGCCACGATCTATTATCAAACCTCTTCTAAATGAAGTAAATTATCAAACGACGCTTCTAATAGGATTTTTTGGTCGGTGCGAGCAAATACGTAAGTCGGAAAATAAATGATGCGAACATTCCACCGGCGGCAACGTGTTGTTTCGCGAGATCCAACAGTGATCGACTCGTCGAGTATTTGTGAAACTGTATTTGCTCATCGAACAACAATGGGACTCGCGGCAAGGGTTGTATTATTCTGGCGATTTTCGAAGGCTCGGAGTTCGTGTCACCCGACTCGCTAAGTACTTACAAACAACCTGAAGGATCCATTAAATTTACGCGAGAGATATTGTAGTTCGCCGTACTCGCAGCTATGCTTCTTACCCCCACCGCCTGTGTACACGTATCTCTTCAGATCTATAGCCGCCCGTTCGTCCCAATCCTCTTCCTCCCTACTGAATACGAATTCATTACCACAAAACCGTACTTGGTTAAGTGAATCGGGGCTCGCATTACGTAGTTTACGCTCTTGTTGCCCAAGAACCGCCTGGTTTAATGGACTTGCTCTCGTGAATTATTGGGAATCCAGGAAAATTTTAATCTCAGCGTCTACGCGCACCTTCGTAACTTCAGTCACCGCGACACTCGACGAATGCTTCCGAATACAGTAAATTCCCTCCAATTGTCTCCTCAGCTTGCAAACAAAATTAGACAATTTGGGAAGAGGAGATGCGATTAATCGAGTCTCGCGGCTCGTTTCTACAATAGTCGCCGATTATCAACCGCTATAAAAACGAGTCACGAGGCTCGAATAATAGCGTCTCCCTTCCTAAATTATCCATTTTTGTTTACAAGCTCATGGACAATTATGGAGAATTTACTGTATTCTACCTCTCGCATATCACTCGTGGTTCATCGATGACTATTTCTGGATTTCACGAAACCTTACCTTCCTTACTAAGACAATTAGTTGCTTGAAAAATTATACAGAGTGTTTCAAAATTATTGCAACTCCGGGAAATGAGGAGTTCCTGAAGTCATTTGAAGTAATTTCTTCCTTAGCAAAAATACAATACGCGGTTTTGCTTATGAGTTATTAACGAAAAATAGTAGCCAATGAGAGTGCCATATGAAATCTTTATGCGATGTGTACAGAGAAGATTAACAATAAGTCACCCCGTCGAAGTACGAAATGATATCGTAATTTAAATAATTTCGTGTTTTGTATGAGCCCCGCTCCCTGGGGATAGACCACGCCCCCTGGGGGTTGCATAGCTTCTGCGTCTTGTAACTCGGAAACATATTTAATTGATGTGAAAACTCGCAGTCTAGAAAGAACTTTTTAATAAATTATGACTGGATTGCAGATTTTATGGATTTTTGGCAAAAGTAGGTAATTGAAATATAGAATAATGAATATATTAGAAGAATTTAAGAATCTTATTAGACCATTTTTAATTTGTTGAAACTATTAAAAGAAGAGATACATTTTTATTTTACTTCTACTTCGTACCATGGATAAAAACGATTGTTATATTCCGCAAAAATCTGTAGAATAATTATAAGTGTCAAGTAAAATTTCTACAACATCACTTAGTGTTATAGCTAATTGAAATTTGTTTTTTATCTTTAACTAAATCATGAAATGGAAAAGAAGTCATTTAAAAATACATTGACGAGCTTCATACTTACATTTGAAGTTACAGCAAGTACGTAAGTGTTTCTCATGACTGCGGAACTTATTAGAATTATATTTAGTTATGGGAGTAACTTTAATACTTTTCATTAATTGCATTTTCAATTAAAGCTTTCGTTAATTAAATAAAGGTATAACATATGTTCCCTCTTTATGAGACGTCTTCGTTAATTGACAGAAAAGACAAAATAAATTATCACATACATTAACGATTAAACGATTAAACCATATTGGATGAAAAATAAAAAGCAATTTGCTAGATTTATGTTTGTATTCAACCTATTTGTTGCAATTCAACAAGATTCTTTCAATCCTTTCACTGTCTGAAATTGTAACTATCCCTTTTCCTCACAAATGTATGAAATCTGCAGTTTACTTACCGATCACCCCGTATACAGGAGATTGCCTAAGGCGATTCCGTCTCTTCTCCAGCACGTTTGCCGTTTTTCTGCCGTGATTTCCCGGCGTCCGTTCGAAGAGAAAATGTAAGTGTTGCCGTGATTGGTTGAATTAGTTACCGGAAGGGAGGTCGACAAAAACGTTCTGCAGATGCAGTTTCGGAGGGTTGCCGGACAGGAGATTTACAACCCCGAGGCCTTACTATCTTCGTCGAAAGTGCAAACGTCCTTTCTGCTGAACAGCGCTGCCCTTGTCAACATGTGCCTGCGGGCACATTAAATGGTTCCCCTATTTGTAGAATTCCTGATAATTTACAGATATTCTTCTTCTCTCTTTTTTGACGGCTCGATTACAAATGGCTGGAAAGGTTATTGACTCTTCAATAAAACGAGCTATTTATTTTCGTCTACATTCTAATGGATCGTCGTCTCGTTAATTCGTTAGTGGAAACATAAAAAGAAAAATTATAACCTTGCTGTATCGATGAAACTTTAATTCAAAGAGACCATATTTTGCTAAATAAAGATTTTATCTAATAACCTTTAATAACCTTAAATCAATCCTTAATGACCATGAATAA
>CM052149.1:1715549-1775350 GCA_028455555.1 Augochlorella aurata | reverse complement strand
AAAAGATCATGTCCCTATAGAAACCAATGTGGAAGTTATAATTGTTTAAAGACGACCGCGACACACGTCCCGCGCGCTCGACCGCGAGTATTCCATAAAACGTTACACATATAAAATATAAATATGAAATACATATTTAGAAAATAAAAATTTCTTTGTACAATTACATCTAACCCTTTGTAGTCGTATTAAGTGTACACGTAGGTGTCGTGATGGTCGGAATTAATTTTCATTGAACGAATGACAATATGCAAGATTGAGAAAGAGAAACAAAATTTATTAATTCCTTTTTAAAATTTATATATATGTAACACAATAATATGTTTCACTTTTATATAAAAATAAAAGAAATAAAGAATAAATAGATAAGTTTGACCGCAAAAGGTTAACCAATTATTTTTAAATCGAAAATGATAATGACAATTTATTGAAATTTATTATTTAACAAATACAAAAATATTTATTTATTAGGAGCTAGAAATGACTACTTTTTAGTTATTTTTAGTGAAAATTTTGTTGCAATATCTCTAATGGTTCAAAAATTATAACAACTTGTCACTGAATTCTCCAAACCGGTCCACTGTGCGTGGGCGCTGCGTTCGAAAAACATCGAACACGAGCCCAAAGGTTTCAATGTAATACGACTGTCAGGAAGAGATCCCGAGACAAGGGAAAATCATTTGGAAGTCCGGAAATTCTATCCGTTTGCGAATAGGAGAGAGGGATTCGGGTCAATTAAGCGCGTTCAATGCATTCTTCGGCGAGTCGAAGGCGAACGGTTGAAACGTCGGCTCGAAGGAATCGGATATCAAATTTTCCCAGCGGATGAATGCCTCGCAACATCAATCTATCGAGCTTTCACCTTTTAAGGATACCCGGAATCGTCCGGCATTTCGAAAGACGCAGCAGAGGGGAAAGGATTACGGTGACGCGGGTATCGAATTCTTTTCTACTCCCCGCGAAACAAGCGGAAGAACGCCGCCGCGGGCTTTCGACGCGAAGAATGCACGCCATCGTTCCCCGAGCTCTGCGTCCGACGATTTTTCTATCAACCTCGTGGCGATCGATCGGGATTATCCGAACCGCAATTCTATAGTGCCGCATCCACGAAGGGCTGCTAGGAAATCATCCAATCATTTCATATTGTCGAGCTCAAAGCCGCCGCAACACAATTAATTTACAACTCCATATAATGGAGAAATTTGGGACATATTGAAAAATCTCGCGAATAATGATATTGTTTTAACAGTTTCCCTAAACATGTTTTCGCAATAATAATAATAATAGTAAACTATTGGGTCGTATCGAAAAACTGTTTACGGAATACTTGATTCAGTGTCTTACCGATAAAAATTAGTTCTTCTGCGAGCATAAATTCTTACAAAATTTTTCTTCAACTCTGAACATTAAAAAATCTTTCATTTTCTCGCGAGGGAACAAAACAACTTTCCGAGCGACCTAATATGTTAAATTGTTCAAAGGAGTTCACAGCACTTTATTGCGTAAATTAGAACTATATTGCTAGCGTCGTTAAAGCACAGAAACGAAAGTCTTCAGAGATGAAAATTCGCGTCTTCGTTTCGAAGTTTATTATCTCGAAAAATACATGAGAGAATTAAAACAGACACAGAAATTTGTATTCAGCTTACCACCAGCAACGTTTACCTCTCCTGAGTAACAAACCTAAATAAGTTGCTTTATCAACAACTGCATTTCATTTAGTTCGATTAGAAGGTTGTATCTTTAGCCTATATCTTTTTATATCTTTCGCCTATGAGACACAATTTCCAAGAAACGAAGAATTCGAGCCTGGTCTCCTCTTAGCCACTTCGATTTTGTTTTAATTCCAGACTTTTGATAATTATTGGCTAGATTACGTGCTGAACAAGAGATGCGATTAAGTGGAGCGGGCGACCGATCTCTCTTGCACCTCGCGTCGATTAGTTTATTGGTCTTCTTGTTTACCAATAGAAGTGGGTTTCGGGAAGTCATAGACAAGTAAGGACTACTGGCATACAGGTGAAACTCCCCGCCATCTTTCCAGCGAAGGACAGTACCTGCAATACTTGTATCATGTAGCTTAGAGCTGTTCAACAGCTTGCTCGTACGATTCAGCCCTTAGTTGTAACGACACGTTATTGGCTGAAGACGGTGACAGAGATCCACTGTAGGTTACGTCGAGATCGAGTGAAATAGAATGAGCATCGGACGATTGTCGTAGATCCTAGTGACGTAGGCACTAACCACATAACTCCACTCCGCTATGACGTTTGCCCGTAGCTTTGCGCCGTAGCATTGCCCTTAGACCGTGACGTTGCCCTTAGGCTGTGGCATTGCACTTAGGCTGAGGCATTGCCCTTAGACTGAGGCATTCCCCTTAGGCTGAGGCATTGCCCTCAGACTGTAACATTGTCCTTAGGCTGTGGCTTTGCCCTTGACCGCCGCGAGGCATGCCGAACTAGGTCTATAGGGAGGCAAGCACTAGGTCTACGAGATCTACGGCACATACGATCGCTATGTAAATCGTTAACACGCGCTCTGAGTATGCCCAGGGTCGTTGAAATTTCATTTTCGGAAAATTCAGAACACCGAGAACTTCGGTAACAGAAACAGTTTACTCGAAAAAGGAAACGGGAGGAACTTCCGAAAGTGTGTCGCGAGCAGGAAGATGGTAAACTATGTTTTAAACGATTTCTAACTTACACAAAGATCCTGCGATTCGTTCCTAGAAGGTTGAATAGTTTCTGAACAGATCTTGGGCATCGAAGTTCTATTGGTCACCACGGACTACGTCGAACCGGAATTTTTGTGCCTGTCCGAACTCGTACGAGAACTAATTTGCAATGTTTCTGATACTACGACGCTGAAGTTACGACGCTCTTACCAAACCAAAGTTCTTTCGGACGAGCCAGCGCAAAGAGACACTCGAGACCCTCGAAAGTTTCTTCGGGAAGCGTTCCCGCATCTCCGGAGAACAATCAATTGTTCCGCGGCGCGTATTGATTTTTGCTTACTGTAATTTAACAGGCCGACTCTGTCGGAGCAAGTAACGCTGGCAGATGGAGGGTGAGAGAGAGAGAGAGAGAGAGAGAGAGAGAGAGAGAGAGAGAGAGAGAGATAGGGGAAAAAGTAAATCGGGGCTAGAGATCAGGGGCTGCGCGCGATAAACCTCGACGTCGACAGGATTTACGACGAGAATTGTGAAGTTTCGGTATCGCGCACGCTTCTGTCGATGAATCAACTCCGCCGCGACATGCTCGGCTTACTTCCGGCCCACAGTGCCCTGGAAAGCTACTTTTTGTGGTCGAAACGCGATTCTTCAACTTTAATGTTTCAACCTTTAAACTGTAAACGTTGTTTCGCTTCCAGACTGGCTTTCGTTTCTCGCAAGCTGCTACGTAGAAAACTTTTTGCTTCGTCGAGATCGAGTTACATGGTAGAAGAATTTGCTAGTAGAAGAGCAGATATGTTTCAGGATGTTTTATGCATTTTGTCGGACCTTGCCAAGTACCATACCACGCAGAAATACCTTTATATTATTTTCAAGTTAATACATTTATCAACAGAAGAAATATATTTTGATCGGACCTCCGTTCATTGCAATCGAGATGGACAATTTTTATTCTGCGTAAAAATTCGTTGTCCAAGTGTTATCTACCGAAAAATTTATTAGAAAAGAAAAATCTTTCGATTATGCGAATACCGAGGATATTCATGACAGAAATAGGTTGGAAAATTGAAAACAATGAAAGTGAAAATATTGAAGCGCATCTATAGACCCCTTGTTCTAAAAACGAATCCGCGAAGTTCAAAATAAAATTAAATATTATAAATATTCCTTAAAATAGTAGATCTAGTGCACGTATTTTAAAAGTAATTAACGTCTAAACAGTCTGATGTTAATAACAACTTTAACCTTCAAAAGCTCTTTATAGAATTACACTGGAGTCATCTAACGCGTCTCATATAAGACGTTAATTACAATTTCGCATCACATCGCACGTACTTCGCGCAACCTTTCTCCATCGTAGTCCTTGTATTTTTGTATAATTATCGTCCTCATTACCGAAGAATGTACCTACATGAGTATTCCTCATCTCTTAATGTCGCATGAGAACTCATATTGCTACGTGAACAGAAATCCGCTTACAATGACCTACTTCAGATTTATTTTCTAATTACTGAATGCATACAGATATTTCGCAATAAATTACTAGTTATTTTGGTGCACTATATTCGTACATCCAACGGATCCGATTATTATCAGAAATTAAAACGAGTCTCGGGACTAAACGGAATAACCTAATCATCGAATAATAGATAATATTAATATAAAGCAAATTAATATTAATTGCAAAGCGACTGCATAATTGCTGAGCGCTGAGAAGATCTCAGATAGAAATACATTTTCTCGAAGCTCTGCGAGGTACGGAATCTCATACAGCGGCCAGCATAAAATTATGCTAAAAAAATAAAATTGTACGTTTCACCGGTGAATTGAAAAGTTTTTGTTTACGGTCACCGACTCGATCAAATTCGCGAGTGGCCGGGTTGGAACCACGAATGTTGTACGCGTTCGCCCAATTTATCGTTTCCGAAGTTCTCGCGGGTCAGCGGGTTCGCAACAAATCTACTCGGAGCCGGGGACAACTGTGTGCTCTTCGGTAAAGTCCAATTAGCAGAGACTAATGCACCAGCGCTAATTTTGAGATCATGTATTCGTTCGCGTCTAAGGAATTTAATATGTTGATCGTTATCATTCCGCGGACTAATTTGAGCGTAACGAGCGCCGACAAAGTTGCGTTAGTATTACAAAGATAATCTGAAGGAGAGTACACCGAACTGTTGCAGTGCAGACTGTACGGAATACTTCATTTATGAGGTAGAAATTTGTCTGCATACCCTGACGGTGTTACTAACGCGAAACTTTGCATGTGACGTTGCTGCGATCTGTGTACTCCATTAGACTGCGGAATTTTAGGCAAAATAAAAGCCAATAAACTAATTGCAAGATACAACAACTACGTAGACATTTATTTCGCTTTCTAATCATTTTAATCAGCTGAAAATAATGTCACTCTGTTTTTAAATTCTTTAAATGTTTTTACTGTTTTCTATTTGACCGGATCATTTTTGTCGTAAATACATCCACATCAATTTTCTAGCTAGAACAATCTTTATGACATTCGTTATTTTATAAATATAATTGTTTTCTCAATTTTCAAATCCCTTGATGTGTTCTCCGGTGAACATAATTAGCATTTCATATCATAAATATTTTCTCCATGTAAGAATTGAACTAGCTCGTCGAGTTTTGCGATGCTCTATACATCGTAATGCATAATGCGCAGCATTCGCTGTACCTGCTTAACCTGAATCAACTCGAACGCAAGCCCCCCGGCCGATAATTCCGGCTTAAGATTCCCTCGAGGAACAAGTAAACGCAGGTGGCATGATCCCGAAATCATTCTAATTCGCGATCCCACATTTCCGATAAGAGAGGTAACATTCAAAGGGCCCTAGTATTTTCATAGCAGCGCAAATAATCGCATAGGTAGCGGCCCGAACGAACTTCGCCCACGGTTCGATCGAATGAGGTGAGTCGCGAGCTTTCGCCTCTTTTACAAGAGAAATTTCAAAGTATGCAGGCAACGCGGGACCGAAGAAAATGGAATTCTTCGTGAGCTTGGGGCGCGTGTCGTTCGCGTGCATGTGTGCGAGCGGACCGTATGCACATGCAGGAGGCTGATCCTCGTCTGCAGGAAAGTGGTGCATCGTGCCCGGAAAAATTCGACTGGCTGCCACGGGAATTTTCTTGGCCGCGAGCAATACTCGAGATATTCGAAATAATAAAATTGAACCGTACCTTGCATTCACCGTATCACCGCGGATCTATCGACCATTCTCGCTCGAAATATTTGTTCGGATAACGTCGGAAATCGTCGCCTCGTCTCGGTCCATTCGAATTTCATACCGATACTTTACGATCCCTGCGTACTCTTTCGCGTCCTCAGAACGCCGGACGGTGATACTTTCTCCCAAAATTTTGCCAGAAAGTAATTTTTTTAGAAATGGTTATAAATAAGAGTTAAAATGGTATTATTACTATGTACTCAGATTTCATACAGGGATTCCCGCATTTTCCGTACATATTTTGGAAGCGTGTTCTACAAGAAATAATAAGACTATAATGCTATATGTATGACGAAAGTATATAAATGATTTGTTGAGAAGTTGCGATGGAAGTAAGATATATGATAACGCTAGCGTACAAGAAACGAATTAATTACACTAAGACAATGCCTACGCCATTAGCATCAGCACCCTCAAATATAGTACCAATTTTCATAAAAATCGTATGCAATCACGAATTATGACCAACTTTTTAGGAAAAGATGTGCACCACTGTGCGTCGCCACCTTCGGGCGATTCTTTAGCCAAACCGTCATCGAGATAGCTCTGCCAAGGATTCGCTGTCTGGTAGACGCGGCAAAGTGGAAAGTTAAGCTGGAATTATTACGCGATTATTTTTCCGCGGAATTTCGATTCATATTTACCGGGCCCGTGGTGCAGCGTTATTACCGGCGGCGAGAGTGAATTTCCCGAGGAAATAATGGAACGCCGGGTATTTACCGGGCAGTTAGAAGTCTTTCAGCGGAACACCAATTTTTATTATCGCGCACAGCAGCGCCAGACAATTCCCAGCTAACCGGTATCCGCCCGGTAATTCCATCTTGCCGAACGGAGTAAATCCTGCACCTGTTTGCGCCGGCGAACTTCGTCGAGTTATCAATTTGTATAACGGTATCGCGCGACAAGTTTCAATCGCCACCCGAGGACGTACCACAACCACCTCGAGGATGTCCTCGGTGTTCACGGACTTGGCCACTTTTCATTTATGTATTATATTATTATAAAGGGCGCCGGAGTTACCGAGCAAACTTCCCCGTGCGATCCATGGAGAAAAATAACTCTAGAATTCCTTGTAACGAAGAGTCCATGATTGCTTCGTTAAAAAGTTATAACGATGCTTCTTTCAAGGATTGATTTTTATTGATATCCTAAGCGAACCTGCTACAAACAGTACTAGACGTTGTTACTCTTTGCATTCTTGTATAATTTTACATCCGACGAACGTAACAGGTCGGTCCATAAGTTTCTGTGATTTTATCGAAAGTAAAGAGTTGAAATATTTATTACGAATTAATGTACGATGCAACGTGTTCTCCACCATTATTTATAACTTGTTTCCAACGGTTTGGTAGTGACAGAAAAACAGCTTGCAGAGTTTCCACGTCCAACTCCGATGGCCGACCAGAACGCAGCATTATGATTCATTGGAAAGTTGTGCACTTTGAATCGGGAAAACTATTTTTGCGCTGTTCTGTCAGTAGCGAAACCTTCTATCTACACTGTACAAATATTGCGGGCAGCCTCGACAGCTTTAGAACCGTGATTAAATTCGTGCAGCGGAACATGTCGGACATGTTCATTTTTGTTAACTCGACGTTTCATAGCTTTTACAAAATGAATCATTTTATTCGAGTGTTTCGAAAATTGGCAGAAATGTATAATAATGAAACAATTGTTAAACGTTCTCTAAATATGCATTAAGAAACCTTGGACATTGATATGTTCAGTCGTGTCTCTTAAACGGATTTCTGGAAGTCATCTTTTCCAGTTTCGCGTGAAGCGATGCCCCAAACATAATCCCCGTTTAATTTGCTACAAGATTTCGCGAGGATTCTGCGAAACACTGCCGTGATCTGGTTCGATCGCGAACAGAGGCGCGCAACAGAGGCGCGCAACAGAGCCGCGGAACAGAGCACTTTTATGTGTTTGCATTCCCTGTGAAAAGGTTAGGTGTATTTCGAACTTACAACGGGGCTCCCGGTTCGACACGAGTCTGCGGAAGCTATATATAAATCCATTCCTCGCGAGGACTATCCGCGAAGATTCCTTGGTAATGCAAATGTTCAATATTCCGGATATTCTCGCGGCGAAAGTTTTTCGATTTATCATCGAGCACTCGGCGCGACGCGTTGGTTGCGGTACAATCGAGGCAGAAGCGTGGCAAAACTTCGACCATGGCAAATAGATTCCGCTGCCGCGGAAGAATTAAAAGCTCAAAGAACAAAGTTTCGCGTCGGCGTAACGGCGAACTTCTTTGAAATATTCGGGTACGACCGTTTAAGAAAGAATCCCGAGGCGGAAACTGAATCGCGAAATTCATGGAGATCTCGCGGATAAACTTCGAGGCGCCGCTCCGGTCTGCTTTGCATTTTCTGCGTGAAAGCAAATCGATCCGGTGCTAATTAAATAAAACAATTCATTTCCAGACGCGCGGCTGCTTTAACGATGTCGGCTTTCCTGTATGGATAAATTTTTATTCGATAGGATGTTTACTCGATAAAATATTTTATGAAATATTCGACTCGGAGGAATTTGTTTTGATAATTATCATGGATAAATATTTATTCGAAGATAAAGAGAAGAATTCTTTAGCAGCAACTTGCACAATTTATGAGGAAGGTAAATTCTTTTGGAACTGTTATTGAAGGAATTTATTGTGAAATTTTTGATAAAGTAAGCAAGATGATAAGATCCTGCTGAAACTCCATCACGAAATTCTTTGAGATCTCGCGGATAGTTCCAGGTGCTAACCCGCTTTGCATTTTCAGCGTGAAAGAGAATCGAACCAGTGTCAATTAAATAAAACAATTCATTTCTCTACGCGCCGCTGTCTAATTGTTCTCGGCTTTGTACAATCAGTCGTTAATCAGAGAGATTGATCGAATAGCTCGTTCGCTGATATTCTACATATACGTATGCACGCGTGTGTCATAACCATGACGATTTCAATTCGGCGAAGAGCATTTGTTCGAAGCATTTCCCTTTTCCTAAATGGTTTAATTAACGCCGCGCGATTCGATACAATTCCCATCGTCATAATACGCGCGAGCCAAGAGAATTTAATTAGCGAGGGATCTTGCGTAGTTATCTAATTAATATTCCATTAGCACCTGTTTGTGCACCGCTAAGAACGCTTGCGACGACTCACTTTAGTTGGACCCGCAAAAACTTATTCGTTAGCGGGACAAAACTCGCGAGATAATACTACTGCGATTTTGCTCGCATCAAGGAAAACAAATTTTTTGATTGTCTGCAACGTTATGACACTGAGCTTACTTAATAATAGTATAAACTTTATTCATGTAATTCATCATTATTGATGTTTAACGTATTTTAACATTAGATTTACGGAGCACTAAAAGCAACTGTTTTGTATTAGCTTATAAAAGTAATTATAAAATATTTGTTCTGATTTTTGACAAGTGCCGTAATATTTTCTGCGAGTAACACATATATTGAATAACCTCGTGTTAAATGATACAATTCCCTCAGTTCATCTGCCAGTGCATTACAATTGAATTCGAACACAAACTCGGTTGCTGTAAATATGTGCTATGTACATATGCACATGTATACATAACTGTACAGGCTTTTATGTTTAGCATCGACCAGTGTATTTTTCTAAAATAATTCTGAAGTATTTGAAATTTACAAATTTGTTTAAATTTCAATTGAAATCGTCGAATTTCCATATCTTTGTAACGAGTATATGCGTGACATGTAGTTGAAAGATCAATTAAGATCGCAAACAACCAAAAGTTTTCCCTCCGACGCAAACAAAATTCTAGACCGAGGATAAAAGATTTAAAGAGCTGTCGAAGCGAATGCACTGGCTCTGAAGATCAAGCCAGAATCAACTAACTTCGAGACACGCGCTTATCGGGCCATCAATGGGATTATCTAAGTTGGCGCATTCTTCCAGCTCGAAGTGAACGAGGTCAAAGCGTATGCAAACGGCAGCCGGCTGTTTTCCCAAAAAAATTTCAGGGCGGCTCATAGTATACGGTAACTGGGGAACTTTTCACGATCCAATCCGTGCCAACGATATTCACACGTTCACGGTCGCATAAAGCGAGCCAGCCCGTTTTCCCGTCAAATCCGGCCGAGTTCTGGCCACGGTGAAGTTCAGCCGATTAGCCGAAACTTTTCTCCTCTAACTTCGAGCCATCGGCTTGGGAGTCGGGCAAGAGCTTGCGGCCGCAATTTATTTCGAATTACATGGAAATAGTCAATGCAGGCTCCGCAGGCACTGTTTCGACCGACCATTCGCCGGAAATTGGTCTGACCCGCACGTTAAGGGGTCGCTCGATTTTTGTTCTCACATCTTTCTCAAATTAGTCCCTTGACTACGGAAGACTTTGAGACGCACCGACCAAACCATACGACAGAAATCAAAAACTGGATTTCTCTAAATTAAAACAATATTACTATAAATATTAAAAATTTAATATTAATGTAAAGCTTTTTTCACAATATGTCGAATAATCTAGGAAAGTGTGATATGTATATATCTAACTAAGATGAGATCTATCGGAATAATTACCCATAAAATTTTTAGGATGCCTATTGGCGCCTTCCCTGTCGGAAAACCATACTGTCTCGAGCGTCTTTAGGCGCCTCAGGCGACCATAATGGGATAAGTATCTATAGTCGCTCTCAGTGTCACAAACGCAAAATTCGGGTTCTTCCTCGCTCGATTCGTTTTCACATTTCTGACGAATTAATTTCCTCGTATCTCTTTAACGAATTAATTTCTTCGTATCTCTTTGAAGAATTAGAGCTTCGCATTTTGGAATTAATGAATTGAAAGCATTGTCTTCGAATCTCGCTGTGCTAACGAGAGAAAAAATATCGCGGTAGTCGGAAAAAGGTATTCGACATCGAACGTTACCTGCTCGCGATTTTCAGGCCTGGTGCAGTAGCTATATGAAAGCCGGCGGTGATCGTGTCGCTAATTGGGTTAAAAACCACACGCCGCTAATTAATAAAACGAAGTGAGCAGTCACGCGCGCGTTCGGACACCAGAGAATGAATTGGCGGTAAATTAAACGATGCAAAAGGGAGAAGAAGCTACCGGCGTGGCTAGGCTGTTCCGCAAAATGCGACCCCTTGGGAAATTATAAATAGGAGGCAATACTCCAGTACGCTGCTCAGCACTCTGCCATCGTGGCAACTAATATAAATATTGTTAAGCCTGACTCATAGTTTGTACACGCAAATTATAGCTTGGCTTCGAAGGGTTTTCCCTTATAATTGATCAGCCCGCCGAAAATTGGGACGAGACTCGCAGAAAGGAAAATTGTAGTTTGCTGTTTTCGAAAGCTCTAATCGAATGGTTCCGCAATTAGTAAAATACTTCTTGTATCATGTCTTGACGTGGTATTCTAGCATAAATTTCGCTCTTGTTTAACATTCTTTGAGATTTGTTTTCGAAAGAACTATAACGCCTTTTAGAAGCAAATTTACAATGTTTCTTTATAAGAGTTTCTATAAAAATTAAAAATTATTTTTACTTAAGAAGGTCAAAATCGGTGGCACCGAATGCAATTTTTTCGAATGAAAATCGTCCCTTGGTACCCATGATTGCGGTCATTGAGTTTTATCTTAGATGAGAAAACATACCAACCGTTTATTTCGAAAGTGACCAAGGTCACTTTTTGTTCTTGACTGCAATAACGCGTATATTATTCACTTAATAATTGCTATTATTTTAACAGGAATCGTAAATTTAAGTTTCTTAGATACACATAAATAGTACGCAAGCCCTTAAATATCGCAATTTCAATATACATGAACTTAGGTCACTTTCAAAATAGACGGCTCATCCAAGATTCTTAATTCGTATGAATTTAGCTATAACTAGAACAAAAAGAAAGAAGTCGATAACTAAAAAAATATGGACACTTTGAAATTTCGTTACTGATTTTTACTATTGATTTTGCAATATTTAGTGTCTCAACGAATGTAAAATATAAAAGCTTTTGGTTATTTCTACTACGAGCTATAGGCATAAATATACTGAATATGCATCTAAATATCGAACGCAATTGGTTAAGTAGATTTTGAGTATCAATGATCATTCATATGATGCATATCACACTTGCAGTTTAATAACTAATTAATCGATTTGTCCTAATTTGAAGGATTCAGACATATGGTTTTGTAGAGATTATACTAAAATACTCTCTTCAATCTATTTATGTTACACTGTCATTAATTTTCATTCCCTTCTCATGTCTTATGCATTCTACTTCAATATATTTAACGACTTCGCCAGGTATAATAAATTAATCAGTTAACCTGGGGGAACGAGTTAACTCGTCATTCATCTTTATCATCGTTTTTCACGTGCTTTACATTTTCTCCTGAATATTCTATGTTCCGGCAGTTACTTAGGAGTTCGGGCAGAATTAAAGATAAGCAACGAACTTATTACCGAACTTAACAAGCCGAAAGACAAAGATTGCCGGCCATGAGAGCGGCGGAAGATCCATTTCGAGCGAAAATATTACACGCTACTGGAAAACGTGAGGTGTACGAGCCAGTAACAGTTCATGTGTATCCCCGTTGAGGAAGAGCGTGGGTTTTCCGAAGGCGAGGATAGGGAAGCAGTAAACAACGGAGCAAAATCTTGCAGCGTGGAAAAAGGATAATGCGAGCCGTTCTTGCTCGTAAGCTGCCGTTGGATCCGGGATGAAGCTTTAAAGCTGTGGCCTCGTGCCTGGCAATGCGTGACGGGAAAACAACGTGCAGTCTTTGAGGAGAGTCGATTTTGATTGGTCCCAGTGCAGCGAAGTGGCGCTTTAACAATCGCGACTCGAAATCCACGGTGCACCGAGAAAACTGAAACCCGCAACTTGAAAATTACTTCACGTGCATCGTTTTTAGAATTCGGGTGAAAAATTTCGAATGCATGTGGTCCAAACCTCGGAATATAGAGAAACTTGCCAGCAGAGAAACTCGTCAGCACAAAACAATTTTTGGAACCGGTGATATGGTAGTCGAACGAGTTAATAACCAATTACTGGACCTTATAATTTATCTATAAACACATATTTTATTTATTTTTTAGTAAAAAGGTTTCGTACACTTCTATTTTAATTTATTTTTGAATACAAAAACTTTGTATACCCTTTTTAGTATAAAAATTGTATTCATTTTATTTCATTCATTTCTGAATTTTTACACCTTTATTTTGTTTATTTTTTAATGAAACAATGTCGTATATGTTTGCTTGATTTTTAAATAAAAACATTTAATACGTCTTATTCGATAAATTTATATTTAATTACGCCGGAAAACAAACGAAGGGCACAGCAATTGGTCACCCGGCTCCATTACCCTATCAACATTTTCCTAATAGTCAGAACGTCCTGATTCGACGAAATGAAAATTCTGTCGCACATAGAGAAGCTGAAAATGTATTGCTACATATTGAATCGGTCACAAGGAAAGATAGGCTTTAATGTGTTCGAATAGGAGATGCAACAAACATCGACTGCGGTACTTATGTAGTCATGGAAAGTATCGGAAAGTATTTCATGTGGATGTTGTTTTACAATGTTGGGTATGTCGCGCGGCGCGGTTTATGCAAGCCTTTCAGTTGCCTGCCATCGTATCAATGGAATGTAAAGAGTAAAATCACATCGAGTACACCCACCGTTTTACATATTTTCTGCTTCGAGTACCTACTGTACTGACATGAGCCGGGAAATTGCTTGAAGAAGGATGCGCAGGCAAGAGGAGTATTTCAATCGGTTTGCCTGCGACGATACTTCCTCGGGTTTAGAAAACGACTGCGGGGAAAGTGAATAGAAACATAGAAAGTGGACGAGACACTGCAAAAGCGACCGAGATCGATGTCAGAAAATATTAAACATTTTCATCCGTATATTACACATTATTGATCATTTGTTACACGATTACTATGAGACAATTAGAGCGAATGATATCTGCACGTTTTTGATGATAGGAAAGGGAAATTCGTATTCATAGGAATGCAATAGTGCATCACGAGATGCGAGTACACTACATTCTAAAATAAAATTTTATACTTTCCTTACGTAAATCGATTCTTTGGCACGTGTTCTACGCACAAATAGCATTTGTTGATTTCTCTTTACGCGAATCGATACCCTGGACTTCTCACATATGTTGTAATTGAATTTATTGAAGCGCCAATGATTGCATAATTAACCATCCCGCAAACAGTCAAAATCGCAGTTCGTCTGCAATCGCGTGTTCATATACGCAGGTAATAATTATCGTACTTAAAATCACTCATCGGTATTTCGAAATACCAGATCCATGTGATGAATGTTGTTTTAATGGCTAAAGCAGGATTTCAATTACTGGTATAGATTATTATATATTGCTACGTACACTCGCGTCGGGCAGTATGTTAATACCCTTTCAAAAGAGATGACTCAAAATTGGACCAATTCAAAATTGGCCCAAATGACTTGAATTTATATGAGACGTTAGACTAGATCTCTGCATTTCAGAGAATAAATATAAAAGTTTTTGTATAAAACGTTGTATATTCATTCTGAAGAGAACTAGTCGGTCTAACATCTGAAAAAAGTTCAATTTGGACGAATTCCGAAGATTTATCCCTTTTGAAAAAGTATTAGCATACTTTTTTTAATTCTTCAAAAACTTATTGTTAGAATAATCTTAAATTTATAAATCTAGGAACCGTTTGGGACCTGTAACTGCAGAAGTCATGCACAGAACTGATATTGAAATTGCGCTGTTGCATCGTACGGCAAAAGAGGGGAAATGAAACTTCAAATTGAAATAAAAATTCGACATTTGCAATGCACGCATGAGTTGGCAGCTCGACGTGGCCATAAGCCGTCGATGTGCGTTTCAAACGCGGCGTGTGCCCATAAAAATCGACCCTTTTCGAGGGTTTTCGCGTGCATTCTCGCGAGCGTTTTCGGCAACGCAATACAGACACGCGAACGCGTTTTAAGCCTGAAATGGTTCGGCTTCTGATGCAGACGCGTGCCAAGCCGGGATACGCGAGATCCCAGCATGAAAATCAATCTTTTTCAAAGGCCGCGAATGTTTCCGACTGTACGTTGCGGATAAAACCCTTTCGGCTTTAAAATGGCCCACGCACCTTTGAATACAAATGTAGGTTGAGCGTTACATACTTCGCTTCCCGACTACACCGAATGCATAAGTGAAAAATCTTGGTCTCCTGGTAGCCGAGACTGAACATTTTGAATTTTTACAACCTTGTAATACGATTCTATTGAAACGACTGATTATAGATGTCAAAGTGACACAAGGGTGCTAATAACTCAGAAACGTTAAGTTAAAATTAAGCAGTTGTATTTATTACTTCTTGGTAGAATTATATTTAGTTATTGGAATAACTGTAATACTTTTCACTATTTGAACTTTCAGTTAGAGCTTTTATTAATTAAAGAAAGGTATAAAATATGTTCTCTCTTTATGAGATGGCTTCGTTTACTGGAACGATTCGAGACGGTAAGAACAACGGTTAGGAAAGACAATTATCGCATGCCTTCATGATTAAATCGTATCAGGTGGAAAATATTATAAAAAAACTATTTCTTAGATTGATTTTTGAATTCGACCTATTTGTTGAAATTCAACGCTTCTGTTTTTATACAAATTTATGTCCGACTTTAAGGTATTCTACATACAGTTGGTTTCATTTCTTTCATTTTGTTGCAATTTTATCTCCGACTTTGAGGTATTCTACATATAGTTGCCTGTATTTCCTCCATTTTGTTACAATTTTATATCCGACTTTAAGGTACGGTGCATACATAAATTTGAAGAAATGGCAACGCCGTGAATCCTGTAACGGAGACCCTTTTATACAACTGCGTCTTCCTAGGAATGACATTTTTCGAGTCAGCAAACTTTCATAAACCATTCATCCGATTTACTTCACTCTTGGCAGACATCTTTAATGGATGTCTTTCTGCCGTCTGAACCAATATAATAATCAAATTCTCCGTCTTTCCCAACCGTTCCCTTATTTACATTTTCTGTTTACTTTGACTGTACAATTTACAGTATATTCACTATTATATTCACTATTATATTCACTATTATATTCACATTTATTACCATAAATAATTCTTGTACCAGTATATGATGCATTTCAATTGTAACGTTATGCACTACACTGATTAAAATAATAAATAGACGTTTTGCATTCACAGCACAAATTGATAAGCAAAATACGAGGAGAATTTGCAAATACTGTTGCATTATTGTCACTACTAATGTATTAACATCATTAAGAGAAGAAATACATTTCTAACTTCTATTTTATATAATCGACGACGAGAATGTTTGTTTAGCATAATGATACGCAATCTAGTAATAAATGTCCTTCAGTTTGTTTAATATTTATAGAATTACAAAAAGAGAAATTTTTCGGGAAAGATGATCTTAAAGGACCTGTGTTTCGACATTATGATGAATTAATTTTTAAGGATCGATGGATCCGTCTCTGGTTTCTGCAATAGTCCCTAAAATTCATTTCCGCTTCCAAGGACCCGCTTACGTCCCCTACGACATGAAATTATCGGGCTCCCGCGTCGCCTTATGAATTTCCTCGGTCACGAACCTCTCCAGAAGAATTTGATTTACCGACGCGATGTTGCAGATCGCAAACGATGCGAATACCCTGCGAATGTTTGCGAGCGCTGCCACCTGATATTTCCGAAGCTATTCTCGCCCAGCTGCGCTCCGATGTACACTGTCGGAACGTCACAGAGAAAATCACTTAGGCGACTCGTCGAACGTATAAAGTATTCGACGGGAGGTGAGCATATTGTCATAGGGGAGGACGTGCAATCCGTGTTCCGAGACATCGTTGAACGTAAACATATCGGCGGGTCTGCGATACTCGAAGACAGCTTTGTACGCGATGTTTTCTCTCGATAAAGCCCCGGAGAAGCCAAAGAGCATCGTATATCGACTTTGACGATGGACAGGACGGAGCAAACGCGAAGCCATTGTCTTCCATTTCGTATTTCTTCGCCGCGTCGGGAAAATGGCCGCGCGAAAAGCGAAATATACGCTCGGCGAGGGGACAAAAAAAATGAAAAACGCTCGGAAAACCGGCGGGCCGGAAATTGTCGGACCACCCGTGCCCATTTTCGCTAATGCAATTCGAGAGTTCCGGCAGACGCGATTAAGCAGCTACGGAAGACGGATTAAGCGACCCGGTCGCGACTTAATTCGCGTGACCTTCGTTTTTTTTCGCCGCGGGAAAAAGCGATGAAAATTAGTGGACCGATCGGCCAATGGAAAAATAGTAAATTAAATATCCAGCGATTGGCACGTCGAATGGAGCGAGGGTTTTTGTTCTCGAAATGACGGAAAAATCGGGAGAGAGATTGCCAAGAGAAAGATTTGAGCTGAAACAGTAGAGAATCACTTTGTGTAATCAAATTTTCGGGGAGCACGCGTCGTTTTGACGTTCGAGCGTACTCGAATTTCCGCGACACGATTCTACGGCACACCTACCGCGGTTTTACAGAAATTCAACTCACAGGCGCATGATAAATTCATTTACGGCCTGGTCCGAACTCGATTTCGTTCGTGATCGGCCACTGTCAATGTTCAAATGTCGAGTGTTCCGATCGCTGGAGGCGCGGACGAGAGTGTAGAACAGACAATGGATTCATCTGGATCGACAAAAATTCAACAGCTTTTTTTCCGTTTTTCAATGCTATCACCACGATTAAGGTGATATCGGAAATCCAGGGCAATCGCTGCGAATGATCTGTTAACTTTACGACTGCCACGTTTCCTCGAATAAAATTTAACAGTATGAGCTGCGCTAACTGCTTGAATATTATCTCGTGTATTTTACGATGGCAACTGCTGTACGGAATATCTAAATATTCAAACGGTTATATGAAATAGCTTCTAAAAATAGCTAATTGTTATTTCAATCGATTTTAACAAGGCTTCTCGAATACAAAAATTTTCATGCAAAATGTGCACCAACTTTTATACACTTATCAAAGATCAAAGTTTTAAAAGTAGTTCTTAATAAGAATATTATCCTAAACAAGAATCTAAAATAGAAATCTAGAATATATAGGTACAGTTCGAATAGTAAATTCGTGGAGTAATTCATTAATGTTACATTCTTTGCTGCAATAAAAATTTAATAATCTTAACCCTAGAAATATTATTATAATGGTTGCATAAGCGAAAGTGTAATTTGTCCCCACGGCACTATCTTCTGCAGAACCCTCATTACGAGATCCAATCTCGTTACTCGTTAATTTGATAAATAATACAAATTACGAGGGTCCAATGAAAATTTATCTCAAGTTTACAGCTTCTGCGGAAATTAAAGTATTCTAAATGAAATAAGAATAGAAAATAACAGTTTTCCTCGCAAGTACCAGTGACGCAGAAGATTTTCCATGGCATGGCCCAGATTTGGTAATCAGTCGAATTGTTTCGAATAAATATTTATCTAAGATAATTATCCGAACGAATTCTTTCTAAATATTATGAAATATACGAATTATAATATACGAAATATTTTACGAATCGTAAAATATTCTATCTATTTATTCGAATATTTCTGTATAAGTTCCGGTACGAATGAATTCTTATTCGAATAAACTCTCATAGGGATACATTTTGATCTGGATAAATTTTTATTAGTTTGGATATCTATTTCATAGCGTCGAGTAAAATTGTATTCGTTAATCTTGATCTCTTATCCATCATCCGAATCTAATTTTGCCCAACTCTTGCGTGGTCAACGAATTGGCAGTCTTATGCACCCAACCACGCGGTGCTCTCAAAATCTGCATTGATTTGAAATCAATAGTCTGGAAGGAATTCCTTTAATCTTATCAATCCTGGATAGCATCGGGTATGTCAATTAGCGCAATCCCTTTAGTAGTGAGAAATTCGATTACAACGCGTTGCTTAAACCGTATCGACGAATGCCCGCCACACTGGTGAATGCTGTACTTCGTAAACTCAAGTTACGCAACCACTTTACACATCTGTCCCTTGTTCATTCGAATACTATACATATCAAAGAAATAGTTGTTACATATCGTTCTTAACATCGTTCCTATGTAAAGCATTGACTTGAAACCTATGGTTCCTATCGAATCCTTGTTCCTCTGGACGAGCACTATACGTTGCAATAAAAGAACGCGATTCTTCAACCTTGATTTTCGAGATGAAGGACAATTTCGCGGGCCATTTTTTTAACAGACCTGTACCGATCCAGGGATGTAGAATCACGCAATCGCGGTCGCGAAATATAATTTTTATACACCGTTATACATACTACATACTGTTACCAATAGGAGCACCTCCGTCTGGACGGATGTTGTGAGTCTAGTGTTAGATTGTTTCCCCGAGAATAAATTCTTGTCCCTTTTTCATCCTCCGGGTGACCCTAAAAGAACAATTGAACCGCGGAAACTGGCAAATCCAATTTCCAAAGGATTACAGTCAACGTATGGGTATACCGTTGACAAGGGTAAAGAGATGAAGCTAGGTACGCTTCACATATTCTGTGACATCTAAATTAATCGATACTCTCGTACAGTTTCATATCCTTTATTTTCAATCGCAGTATTGTTAAGAAAGTGTCGTAGTTTTGAATACTACGCTCGACATCAAAATTGAAACATTACTAATTTTTGGCTGAGACATAGACAGTCTTCGAACAGCTGTAACTCTGTTAAAAACTATCATAAAATTATAGCTCTTTTTCATTAAAGCTTGAAATCTCTACTTTAGCATACCATATTCTAATTTTTAATATCATGCATTTCCATGCTCGAAACAATTTTTTCCAAACCCAAACGGGGCGTTAAGATTTGCCCTTTTTCGGTATTACGAACGAGCTCTCAGATTTAGGATACTACAACCATAGGGATGCATGATGTTACAAATTAGAATATGTTGTCGTAGAGTAGAGATTTCAAATTTTCATCGAAAAGAAAAGTCATGATTTTATGATAACTTTTAACGGAGTTACAGCTGTTCGAAGATAGACAATTTTTTATCAAGAATTAGTGATGCTTTAATTTTGCTGTTGAATGTATATTGCATTGCATCCCAAGAAATTGTTTCTGCAGTTTTTTTTTAAGCAAAAGACTAATAATTAATTTACTATATTCGATTAAATTGTTTCATATTCAACTTTGAAGATTAATAACGAAAGCATGTATTTTTATTCAACTTGGTTTTTCGTATCAGCATTGATTGTGATGCTGCGAACAAGGAAATGATTGTTTCTCCGATGGGAATTTTACATTTCAGTGACTCTACATTAAACACATTGTTGCAATAATATTATTAATATTACTGATATTCGGACTTTAATGTGGTTCCAATGTGGTGTTGTGATCGTCGGTGCAATTTTCGTAGTTCCGCCGAGACCCTTTGCTTTGTCATTCCGGTCTCTGTTAAAACCTGTCGACCGCTGAATACATTCTATTGAAACACGGTGCCAACAACAGGGATCGATCCCCTCCATTAATCCGAAACTTTCCACGCCGGGCTAGTTTAATTGGCGAACAAATTCGAGGTGCAAATGCGATAACCACAAAACAAACCGAAAACGGATTTATCAGAGATACGGCCCATTGCCCACGCAATCGCCTCGGTGAAATATCATTTTTCAAACAGCTATAGCGCTATATATTTTTATCATACCTAGATTACGATAGGTGTAACGCTTGATATCTACAAATAGCACGCCAAAAGTGGGGCAATTCATTTTCTAAATGCGGTCTACGTTGAGTTTAAAGAAATTCAAACAACGTGAAAGCTGAGTTAATTTTCTAGCTAACACGTGAAACTTAGTATTAATATAACTTTGCATTATGTTAGAACGTCTCGCTCGTACCTCGTCCTTAAATCTCCCATCGTCCATCCTAAATATTTGAGCTACTTATGGGAAGTAGTATCACTTACAGAACCTCTTTGATATTATACCGCACCATTTCCGTGGGCGACCTTTAACGCGCTTATTCTAAGTCCGAGCTCGTGAAGCAAATATACCGCAGTTATAACGTTAGCAACGTTAGCAAATTTTGCAGGTGGAATTATGAGGTCATTCAATGCATTATGAGGTCTCCTAAGAGCTCACAAACCAAAGGCAATAAACAGTGAGATTGCAGGAACCACTGAATAGCAGATACACGTAAGGGTCTTAATGAAATTTTTCACTGGAGTGAATGAGACATATTTGTAACACCTGCAAAAAAGTTTTTAATAGAATCCAATTTCAAAAGGATTTTAATCGAATTTATTTGAAAAAGATCGTAATTTAATTCGATTTAAAAAGATCTTGATTTAATTCAATTTAGAAAGATTTTAATCGGTTTTAATTTCAACAGGTTTTCAACGAATTCAATGTGAACAAATTTGTATAAAATTAAAAAGAAGATTTTAATTAAATTAGAAAATTGTATCAGGTACGTGACTTGATTTATGAAGGCTACAAAACTATGAAATTGAACGTGACGCAACGTTCTTGTTTGAGGATAAGGCTTTTTACACGTTCGAATTCTCCCTACTATTATCATTTCGTTAATTAGTTTGGCTATTGTGGTATGAAAAGTATTCCTTGAATTAATTTTACCGAACATCCCGGACTTCATTCAAAGGACCACTAGAATTTCCCGATGTTTCTATCTCCGCCCAACCATAAGCACTATGTTCATATTATGCGCAACGTAGGCAGGCCTTAAAGCAGAAGAAAGTATCATAAAAAGGAAATGGATAATTAAGTTATAGCCTCCGTACAATGCTCTGCTGCGTGAAACACTACTTTCGAAAGGAGAGGGAAACGAGCGGTAACTTTCTTTCAGTGCTTTATGTTTAACTTTTTACAGTTTTATTTACAAACTGTAAAGAAGAATTGTTCGTAAACTAATAATTCGCTGTGCTTCGCCGGTTTTAAACGTAATCTGCCGTAATCAAATCGCAGCTTTTCGTGTTTCAAATTGTGTTTTAGCATTCTTTGTTCCCAAAAAAATTCTATATTAGTTCATGCTGCAGACTGTAACTAAATTTTCTACTTGAATATTTCAATTTCAAAGTAGAGATAGTTATACGTAACTCAGGAAAAGTATATTCTCTGCTAACCCTGCAGTATATTTAACAAGAAGGAAACAAATTTTACTATTCCGATTAAGAATTGCAACGAACAATTGAAACATATTAGTATATTAGTATTTCGTACGTGATTTTCGTGCAGCAGAAATTATATTATATTATAGAAATTATATTATATTATAGAAGTTATATTATATTATAGAAATTATATTATATTATAGAAATTATATTGTAATCTAACAAACACCAAATCAGGAACTATTTAAATCTCAGGATATTTTGTGCCGTTTCTGAGATATTTAACTTGAGGTTAAAAATAATTGAGCATCGCCTAAAATATGATTGACATTCTCTTACTATATAACATGCATGTACATATACATAAGCATATAATAATCTAACAAGATCTGATATCATTATACGAGAATGTATGGATTTTACATTTTCGCTCCGCGAGGCTTTGTTCTTGCCGCACAGTGCGCTGCAACAGTAACTTATCCCTAATTGTCCCTCAGCTCGTAAACAAAAATAGACAATTTGGGAAGAGGAGATACGATTATTCGAGCCCTGCAGCTAGTTTTTATAGTTTCCGATTATCACGACTATAAAAACAAGCCGCGAGGCTCGAACAATCGTATCTCTTCTTCCCAAATTGTCCATTTTTGTTTACAAGTTGAGCTTATGTCAAGGTTATTTCCGTCAAGGACAATCAGAGAAAATTTACTGCACGAGTTCGTCGGTAAAAAGATTTACTTTCGGTGCTTCTTCGCGAGATAGTTTCGTCGAAATCGTGGGGGTAACGGTTGAGTAAGGTTCGCTGTCGGGTTTGCGTGGCAAGCGGAAATTTCCCAAGCATCCAGTAACGGAAAGTATTTGTCCATTAATGTTTCAGTCACTGGGACGGCCGCGGAAACCACACGCGAGACGGAGCAGCCACTTTGGACCGCGTACGACGCGCGGAAGACCACTCGATCCTTCGCTTGGTCGCCGACCAACACGGACCGCATCCCGTCGGCGAGCAGATCCGACGGAATGCTCCGTCGGACAAGTTCCTGGCACGCAGGCAGCCCGGATTCGGGGAATCAGGTTACCTTCGGGATACTGAAGACGGTCACCGAGGGTCCGCCGGTGACGGAGATTGAAATGCATTCGAATATCGGATCGCCCGGAACGAACAGCGTCGCGGCAAAAGTGAAAATCAACCATGAAAACTCGAGCCTGTCCTCGAGGGGCTCGCCCGATACCAGACAGAAGATAAATCTATCCGCTGGACGGACGTTTATCCAATCAACCACGGGACGGTCGAACTCCGAAGAGATGAACGTATTCAGGACTTTTGATAACGTAAGTCGTACATCGTGTCGCATCGTCAATCTCTGCTTCGTTTTCTACTGTTTTCGGCTGGCCAGGTTTTGGAAGGTTCATATTTTGGCTCTTTCATCGTGGACACTCGAATGGCCGATTTTTTTCACAAAAGGTATAACTGACAAGATTTCTCTGGTGACTGATACACGCCAGAGTTAGGCATTATTTCGAATAAATATTTATCAAAGATTATTATGAGAATGTCGAATATTTTATTTCAATAATTTATTAATCGTCGTATATTATTCTATTTATTCATTCCAATAATTCTTCATTCGAATATTACTTTGCCTTCTATCATTTTTTGTTTCAAATTCATTATTTTTCGTATGAATTCCTGTACGAATAAATCCTTACTGGAATAAAATCTTATTATCTTCTTATATCTTCCTCAAAAGTAAACAACAGGTACAGAGTATGGCTTATGTTAAATGGGTCTATCAATTTAGTTCTATATTTTGTTTAAGGTATTCCTCCTAGACACGTTAGTTTTTCTAAATACCTTAATAGAACACGTGAAGATTGAAATGCATTGTCAGAAACTACCTAGTAAATTCATAATACTTATACTAGGGGTCCAAATGGACCCGCCATCCTCGTTGATTATCCACTCAGCAGTCAGAAAAATTCGTGGAAGCCCTAGAAATTTATTTAATAAAACAAAGACAGAAGTTCAGATTTACATTAATTACTAGGCTGGACCTTTATACCAAAACAACATAAATTTCGTGTGTCGATTATAAAGAACAGGAACTGCATTAACATTTATTTCTTCTGTTCGAAATTTTACCAAATTACAAATCGTCTGTTCATTTCGATCGTAAATGCATAAATTGCATTTCGCTATCTTTGATTGCAATTTCATAAATCAGTTCATTGGTTCATTATATTTAACATTAATTATTGTAGTCTGATGGTGAATTTTTTAAACCGACCGCTACTAAATGCGCATAAAATTTCACAATCTCTCCGCGTATTTCGTGTATAATATGCTGGGTCAGATTTAATGGCTGAGATAAACAAAGTTTATTGTAATATGTTTTGGTTATTTCATTTACACTCGTGTTTACGTTAATGGACACACCAGTAAATATAGAATGAGAACGAGTAACTCTCGCGAAGTTTCGCGATAACGCCCTAAAATCTGCAGTAACATTTTAACTGGTTTCCTTGTTCGTATTAATTAAACATTAATATCTCGCTCACATTGATTGTTTAATTTTCCAATATTTTAATACATTAACTAGAAATTTATTTTGACTTTCGATATTCGTTCTTTGTTTCTCTCTTCAATTCTCGTTCAATGTTAATAGCTGTTTCATTACGATTGTGTATTTATTTATCCAAAGTACAATTAAGATTGCCTTCACGTTGATTCATATTTTTATTTAATTACACACCATTAGCAGCGATTCGAACCTTTTGTTTTAAGCCATACCGCGATTTAATACAGTATGTTTTCGCCTCAAGTTCGGTAAATCTTACACGGTAGAAGCTTACCATTACTCTTTCCAGTTAATCGGCTTATATCGAGGGAATTCTGTTCTCTTTTTTTGAGATTACTGTTACAGTTTTATCGGAGGTTTATAACCGCCGGATTATCAGAATTCAAAACGCGGTTTCTGGCACGCAAGTGCGCAAACATGAAAAAAGGAGAGAAACAGAGAGAGAGAGAGAGAGAGAGAGAGAGAGAGAGAGAGAGAGAGAGAGAAATGAAATCAGACGGTTCATCGATCTCGACGCAATAACGCAATTACAGTCGTAATGGATTCCCCGCATCCCAATAATTTCGTACGGAGACGATAACTATAATTTAACAGTATTACGGCACCAGTTGCCTAAAGCATCGTTGGACTCTCATTTAATTAACGACCTGACACCTGTGTATCGGAGGATTATTGCTCATCGATCGTATAAATTTTCAATCGAACCCGGCCCTCGGATTAATCCAGCGGCCGTAATACTTGCAAGATCCGTTCCCAAAGTGATCACACTTTTCTCAAAGAAGCGAATCTGGTGGCAACGTCTTGCTTGCCATCGAGGAACGCATCCTCTATTTATTACGCGTCCAAATTTTATTGCACTCAGCTCATTAGATCCAAAGTTCCAGCACACGAAGCGACTATAGCTTTTGCACACGTGTCGCAAAACTTGGCAGTTAAGCTGTGTTCCGCGAAACTAACGGCTCGGGAACTTCGCGGATTAGAATATGAAGTTGTTCGACAGTCGAGAACGCCGACGAAGAATTTAGTGTCCTTAAGAGCACAGATTTTTGCAATTGTCATATGAGTAATCGTTTTATTTATTACTTATTTCATTGTTTAGTCAGTTCTTTTTCACCTAAATGTTTATCGAATGCCTTTCATTTAGATTCGATGTTTAGGTTATGATTAGAAACAACAAATTGCAAGTCAGTCACTTTTGTATTGGTCAGATATTCACTGGTATGAAGTATATCCAAATTGCTGAAATATCTTTCTTTTAGATAATGTCAATTTTACCGAAATTGTAACTGAAAGTTTCACTGAGAACGAGTTTCCACCTTTTTATAAACATATATCGTATAAAATTTTGCAAATACTTTAGCAGCATCTTTCACGAAGTGTCCTTGAAAGTCTCATTATTAGACTGCGGACATTTATGCGAAATAATAGGTAGTAATTATTTTCTTTCCTCAACGATTTTAGTATCTTGAAATTAGCACAGAGACATTTTTACATTCCCTTCTTTGTTCATTATAAATCTTACTTACTCATTTTTGTCATAAATCCATAAAATCCGCCAGTCTACTCATTATAATTCGTCGAATTGATTCACAAAAATATTTCGAATGAAATACTTTTCCCATCTTGTAGCCACTTTTACAAATGTTATGGCTCTCCCTGTTCCATTTTATTTCGCGATCTTGGTTATTTGGTCGACCCTGTAGAGCGTAGAATGTTCGGAATTATTGGAATAGCGTAGCCTCACGTGATTTTTAACTATGTACAGACAGTACCGTCGCACGAGAATCGGCTGGTGCACGAGCCGGTCTCGACAAGGGGGCGGAATGACTTCACGACGACACCGACGCTGTTCCACAGGAACGATGTGGTACACCGTCAGATGCGACACGTCCCGGACGTCTGCGAGAAGTTCAGCGTCGGCGACGAAGCCAAGCAGGAATTTTACAGTCCGAACTATCCAGACAACTATCCGAACCTGACCGAGTGCGTCCGCGTCCTGGAAGGTGAGCGTACTTTGTCTCTTTGCCGAAACGTTTACGGCTGTCTGGCGCGGAAACTTCGAAAAATTCACTCCGTCAGGCTCGCGAAAATGTCCGCGCGAGCCACGCCGAAGAATTCGGAAACGGAAACACGAGTTCGAGCGAAATCCATTCGGTTTTCAGCTTCTTCTTGCCGGGAATAGATCTGCCAGGACGAAACTGTATAACTGTGTCTGTCGCGTTTAGATTGCAAGGTGACTGCACCAAGTTTCAATTTCAACGATATTCGTGCAATATCCATTGCCATGCCACAGGACTGTCTTTAATAAAATGGTTCCACGAAATGGAAAAAACGGAGTTCGCGCGTTTCATGCTTGAACTTTTTTTACATGGGCGTAGTTCTCACGAAGCTGGAAAATGTTTGTGAATTTCGCAGGCTGGTATTATAAATTGCGGGGAATGCTATTATCAACTAATTTTATTTCGTGTGTTCCGTATATTATAACGGAACGCAATTATCATGTTCATTTGAAAATATTATGGAGAGATAAAAGTAATTTTATTGTTACCAGGCTCGTTATCTCTGTTTGTTCGTAAAATCGCTTTTTATGAGAGAGCTTTATGATATAATATATTTTCCGACGTGTACATTCGGCTGTGTTCTGCTCGCAAAGAACGAGTCGTTCAGTTTTCGTCGAAATTGTAAAAAACATGAAAGGGTGCAACAATTTCGGTACTTTTAAAAACATTCGGACGTTTGTTAAAGCAAAAGATTAAGTTTGCGAAGGTAAAGAATTACCTCTGTGCACTCGAATCTAATTAGCTTCGCCACCTTTAAGATTTTAGCAATTTATTAGATACACAGGCTTAAGGATGCAAACATTGTTTAGAACCAGGGTACGGCAATTTTCAATCGTGACTCAGACACGTCAGCCTAGTGCGAAGAGTAGATACAAAGGGAGTATTCTCATGCAAGTAATATAATTGCTAATTGTTAAACGGCTATAACTATATACTATATAAACGGCTAACTATATAAACAAACGCATACACAGCATTAATAGAGTTTATTCAAGTAGCCGTTGCTAGAGTATCGCAGACCACTGAAAGTTTACCATGCATTCGGATCGGCCGAGTCGCTGATAGATTGTTTAAACGAAACGATGCGGCACGGCACAGCGGGCAGAAACTGGCGTCGCGACGCGTCGCGGTAGGGAAATTCATTACGGAAGTGAATTTTCGCTTATCTCTTTAACTCGTGGAATTAACTCAACGCCGAGGGTGCAGCACGTCGGGCGGAGTTTAGGCGGTTGATATTCGAGCCGTTTCATATGTATAAGTTCGTGGCAACTTCCCGGCCGGAACTCGAGGGAACTTCGACTACGGCCACGGAGAACCGGGTGATTGATACACCCGGTGATTCCGTGCGGTCTCACCGAGGATCGACCTGTAAGTCTTCTAAGCCGCAAGCGCACAATGCGCACAATGCGCACGACGTTAACGCAAAAGAAGCCCGGCCAGTTTTTACTGTTCGTCACTCCGCGAATAAACAGCTTCCGACGACCAGGGCCGATAATAAACGAGCCGCGAGCTAACGGGAATTAATAACGACGGGCCCGTGTATCTTGTCGACTCGATCGCTCATAAAAGAAAACACATTACGAGCCGCGACGAGCAAACAAACCGTCCTCTCCGCCGTCGAACTCCGCATATAAAGCTCGGCTCCCTTATTGTACGCTCGAAATTCCAGGCGATAGTAATTCGATGATACTTTCCTGAACACCGGGTCATAAATCACGACTCGGCCAACGGCTTTTATGGTGGCCGCGCGGATGGGATGTTTCCATAATCAACTGACAAACTTGCGAAAAGAATCGATCGAGAATGTACGGCGAACGTGGCAGGTGAATTCTTAGGCAAATGCGTTGCTATTGCATGAATCATCGGTAGTAAAAGCTTACTTAATGTAGAAAGCATCGGGATTTTAATGGTAACATTTTCTGTTATTTATCTGGAAGCGGCAGCGTAATTTTAAAGGGAGTTTGTGGAAGAATAAGTAAACTTTGACTTTCCGGTAGAGTGTTGTGGGGTGTTTCACCGTGTTGGGACTTTCAGGTGTCGAGTGCCGGATTAAACAATGCAGTTTAGATACAGGTAATTTTTAATTTGCAAAAAGATCCGCAGAACCTTCCTTGGGAAAACGTCATGGTCATACCATTTTTATATTCTAAGATTTGTAGATAGTAATAATCTTTTGCAGTCATCGCGGTAAATTGAGTTAGATCAAATGTATTTGTTCTTTTAATAATTTTTGTGAATTGTAAATAGTGTAACACTGTTTTCAAATTCTTCTAAGTGCATAAAGTTTGCATATTGTGCACCTATAACAGAATTACATTTTGTAGAGTCTTCGAAATATTTACAGGTATGTTGTATGGGAGGAAGATGATGAAATGTATTATACTTTCTAGTCTTAGACTTATCCGAACAGCTACAATTTTCAAAACGCAATCTGAATATTGCTCGAGTACACGGGGGTACTCGACCAGTTTTAGAATGTCCTAAGGTACCAAGTAAGAGGAACGCTTTCAGTCTCTACCTACGTTGTAGAAGGCGTCCTCATGGGATCCTTCGAGCGTCTAAAATTGAACTTCAGTGCCTGTGCCCTGGGTCAATACCAATATCACTTTCCTTGAGCACAGAGCTCGTGTTGCAAAATTTCATTCCGCTTTCCCAATTCGCTTCTTCTGCATTAAATTAAATCGGTTTTTAGGACATCTCTTACAGATGAACGCTGATCAGGTCAGTAAGGGACGTAAGAATTTGAGTTTCGCAGTTGTCTTATACTTAATCCAATTTTTCGAGCCAAAATTTACGCGTATAGCTCCAATTGGAAGTTTTTACGCACATCGTGACAGGAGTACTTGATAAACAATGGAAAATTATCCTTCGCAAATGTTGTTCTCCGCACAGCAAAGAAAAAGTGGCCTGATTCGGTTGCTAGATTCACTCTGTGCAATAATCATTCTGATGATAATAACGATGATTCCCGTAGTTGTATTTATAAAACATTATTTATTCGATTTGCAATTAAAGGAGATAACATTGCAGTAGGACAAGTTAGGACGCGCACTCATTAGCGCCAGTATGTCATTGTGGTATTATTGGGATCCGTTTGAAGCCGCGTCGCGGAGTATCGATGTCACAAGATTGCGAGGTATTGTTCGAGATACTAACAAGCAATCTACGAAATAGCTCTACAGTCTGATTTCTTTTTCTGCTTTGTCACACGACAATGTTCTGGAAGCTTCTAATTAAACTGAAATAAATAGGCTGCAATAACGCATGACCGAGCACTTTGAGTTAGTATCTTGATCGTACAAAACAGGTTTCAATCCCATTTCTTGCGAATGCCCCCTTTCTAATCGAAGCAGATTATTTACTTCCGTGGAACAATCGAGCAATCGTTACCATACGATCTGCTGCTTTTCCTGTAGTTCCATCGGTTGTACGAGTAGCACGACTCAAAGTAACCGCAATCTCTCTGCTCCCTTAAGAACAGTAGACAGTACTATTGGTCGAGGATGTGGGGCGGAAGAACAAAACGAGGAAATGGATACGTTCCACTTTGATGCACGGAAAGGTCGAAGACGAATTCCACGGCGAACTGAAAATATTTAAATTCTGGCGGAGTTTGGAATTGTCAAAGTACTTCTCCGAACTCTTCCGAGACACTATGAAATGATGCTACATTTATAGGCATCTCGTTTAGCCGCAAAAAGCGTAAAGTTTCATGTGAAATTCTTGATATCGCAACTTCCGAAACCGTCAGTTCGATATTATTTCAAATATTCGATTGATTTCACAGTTTGCAAGTTTATCTCGGAAATAAAATCCTGATAGCCGTCGAAGGGATTTATTTGGTTCGTTTTTATTTCAGAAGCAAACACCATAAATTTCTCAGTGAAACGCGATACTTCAGCTTGTAACCGTTGCCATTTCACTGCGTATTTATTGTTTAAAAACTCAGGCCATTTGATTTCACGCAGAATTAAATTTTCAACTCCTCAGCTCGTCGTTTTTTACATCTTGTTTGAATCTGCTGCAAATTTAATCATTTATAAAGGAACAATTCTGCGAGTTAGTCTGAAATGTTCAATGATGCTGAAATATAAATGGGTTTCATCCGTAAATGGGTTTATTGATAACTCTCGAATTTTCCGAAAAAACTGCCCCAATATTACAGAAAAGCTTTTAAGACCCTTTTTCAATTAAGACATTGCAACTTTTTAAATATCGAGCAACCCAACGATCTATTTAGGCAGTCTTGTCACTCTATCAAACAATCGTTACATCATGTGTCTTTGTAATTTCTTCCTTGATTTTTCCCGTAAATAGAATACACATATAAATAAATACAAAAGATTCTTTGTTCCAAACGTCGTACAATAAATCAGTTAATTTCTACTAATATAAACATTCCACATAATTTTACTATCATGTATGCCACAAGCTCGCAAATACTCGGTTGCTATCCCGCAAGTCCACACGTTGAACATGAATCCAGCTTCATCCAATTGAAAAGAAAGCAAAGGAAGAACTGGAGGTACAAAAGGCATCGTTTCGAAAATTACTAGCAGATCTATCTATCTAGTCGGTGCGAACAGCTTCGAAACGCGGCAGATTGGGCAAACGAGGGCAGCTGGGTCGTGTTCGAAATTGAGTCAGGGTCGACGAGCGGCTCGGTCCGTGTACACCGAATCTTCTTCTGATGTACGAAAATAGTATCCCACGGTGATTGCTGGTCCTCGGCCGAGTTTTGGAAACGATAGGCCAGGACCGAGCCGTGGCAGGCGCGGCCATCGTCGAGCTCGTAAAATTTTATGGAATCGATCGCCAGAGACTGGGAGTCAACGGACGATGGTCCTCGTGCCGAGGGATCTAGATGCTACGATCGAGATCCTTGGTAGGGTCCAAAAGGTACCTCGTCGAGCATAAAACCTGTCGGGGATCCTTCTTTGTTTCCCAACGCAGATTTCGAAGATAGCGGCTCAGCAATCGCGGCGTTCGATAAGAATAAAGACGAAAAATGTCAGTTTTGGAATGCCGACTTCAATGTTTTCATACACTGTAGCGTGCAACAAAATATCTGCACGTTAGGTCTTTACGCAACCAATGTGCGATACAGAAAACATCAATTGCATAATCGAAAATATTCTATATCTTCAATTGACGTATTCTACTAACGCGTCCGCTACCAGCGCCACACATGTGCGACGACTACGAGTTTGTGTTTCACGTGAACAACGTCAAATTAATTTTCTGAACGTAATTATTTAAAACTGTAACACATAGTATGATAGAGGATTTATCATATTTTAAATGCAACGTAATAAATATAACTATGTACGCTAGTGATGCCGGTAGCGGACGTGCTCATATATAGGTAACCATCCTACAACACGGTTCCGCTCCAACACTATAGGATAAATTGCAGGAACCCTCACATCACACGCATAAGAAAATTGCGAAAACCTTTGTACAACACTGTACTTCTACAGCACTGGATAACATGATTTTTGTTCAACATATTTAAAAACTAAATTACCATAAAATAATGACGGGAAGGAATAATGAAATACATATAATGTCCTTCCGCTGAAAGAGGATGGAAGTTCAAAAGGGAGCTGCAAAACTGTCTGTCTTCATACCATGAAATCTGCAATGATCTTGTAGGAACCAACAAACGAATAACAATTATAGATTTTTAGCAAAAAAGTCTAAATCAAGAATAATGTTCAGAAAGTGAAGGCAATGTTCAAACGAAAAAACGGTTTCGTTTCATTTTACTGAGTAGTGATGAGGAGGAAATTAATTTATGGCACAGATTTATGGCACATTTGAGGCAGTTTGAGGGTATATTTAGAGCAAACTTAGTCCAGCATTAGGGCAGATTTAAGGCATATTTAAGACAGATTTAGGGAATTTTTAGGACAGATTTAAGGAATTTTTAGGACAGATTTAGGGAATTTTTAGGACAGGTTCAGGTCAGTTTTAGAGCAGACTTAGGAAAGATGTAGGTCATTTTTACTGTCCTACAACTGCTTTAAATGTTCCCCACAACTGACCTAAATATACCCTAAAAATGCCCTAAATCTGTCCTAAAATTGCTCTAGGTGTGCCCTAAAATTGCCCTAAATATCTCCGAAAACTAATAAATACAAAAGGAGGCGCGACCAACCCAAAAAGCGGCGGGCCAGTCCCAAAGGAGGCGGAGCTAATTCCAAAAAGGGTGGAGCTAATACAAAAGGGAAGGGGTCAACCTTAAAGGGAGGGGCCTACCTCAAAGACCAATCTCTTTAAATTTCGATTCATCCTTAAAAAATACTCTGGACCCATTCCTAGGTAGTCCAATTTAAGTGTTGCTTTCGAACGCGATTCGAGCTCGACGATTTCTTGCTGATATAAGTAGTCTTTTGCTGAAAACGCGTCCGTGTAATTCAAACTCGTTAAGTTTTCGCTGGACAATTTTGACACTTATTTTTCCTTGGAGATCGTATATCAATATTCCTTGGACAATACATGCGTATACAAAGAAGTAGTGCATGAACTAAAGCACGGATATATTAGTTACACCTGCACACATGTGTCTCAAATATAAAATTCCATGCCCGAGTAACTAAATAAAGCTCGCAGTGTACCAAACGGTATAAATTGATTATCAATTATGTTTCGGACCACGAAGAAGAAAAATATCGACGAAGTCATTAGTGATACTAATTGACTATGAATCGTAGATTGCGTACGATCTTGGCACTGGTCCAAAGGCTCCTCTGTCGAAGCGATGCGAGATAAGTTTGAATTATGGGCGCAGGAAACGAACAAGAGCAAAGTGTACATTCGAACATTCGCTTCACTTATCACTGCAAAACGTTTTATGAACGCGATTAGTTTCGGTTGTCGATAGAAATCGCGGCGGAGCTTTAGCATCTCCGTTTATCAACTAAGACAGTTTTCATCGCGGAATCGTGCTCGGCAAACGGTCTCGAACCATAAATACTTCGAATTTGCAGCATTTGATCAAGAAGAATCGCGACAAAATTGCTGCACGACGTTTTTCCGATTTCTACGGGTGGGATTAAAGCTTCAGGCTTCCCGCAGCGGAGCCGAAACGCCGCGATTTAATAGAAATATCGTAACGCCGGGCCACGCCACGTCGTAAACCTGGGGTATTGGTTGTCACGAACGAATAAATTCCCGCTGAATCGCTTGTAAATCATATGCAGCTGGTATCGATGCGAACACCGACGTACCTTATTTCCTTTCGGAGCGTCTCTCGGCTCCGGCCACGTTATTGCCTCGGATTTGCATGGGCAAGTTCGTTGTAGATTACGCGAGGGCGGAGAACACAGCCGGTTAAACCGTTTGCAACGTGCGCTGAATACGTTTAAGCATGTAGTTCTCTGATAATATTCTTTCCTCGGCCCGTATCAGCCGGATGATAAGGACGCGAGGAACAGGAATTGGTAGTCGACTGATAAGAAACTGTGTGCCTAGCCTCGGATTACCTTCTAAATGCTTTGTATAGAGAGGGCTAATTAGGGCGTTTGCCGGAACGACGAACATTTCCTCGCGACTGGTAGAATTTCAGTACTTAGTGAACCTTCTTTGTTCCTGACTGAACCTTTCACTGTTCGAAGGGAAGTGACTCGAATACAGATTCCAAGATTTTAATGGTAAGGTAATCTATTACGGTGACGGCTATATACTTGAAAAACGGTATAACTTTTTTACAACTGGCCTAAACGAATTGTGTCTAGATGATAGAGGGATATTCTTTTAGATAACGACTAAAATGCTGTTTTTAATTTCGCTAACACTTGGAATGATAGAAAAAATAGGAACTATCTTTCTTTAATTCTTTTATCTGAGCTTATAACAAAAATATAAAAATTACGTAGACGGTGAAAATTTCATTTGATGAAATTCACCGTTTTATTCGTATTATTTTTCATATTGAACAAATATTTCGAAAATGATTGCGTTATTTAGAAACGTCAGACTATCGAACAGTAGTATAAATATTCAATAATAACACTTCTAAATTGTAAAAAATCGATTAATTTTATACCCCCTGAAAAGCGTTTCATATTAGATAGTTTTACCTGAAACATAATTTTCTCCCCAACAATTGATACCATGTAAACTAAAACAATTTCCAACAAAAACGTATCAATCCATCGATTTCACTACTTTTTGACGTCAAAGTTTCGCACCAAAATATTACCTACTGATCATTTAACATCATGTACGGTATTTTTTATTTGTAACAAACAATGTTTAAGTTATTAACCAAGAATGAAGGCCGGGGAAGTATTGCAACTCGTTAAATATGCCGAGGCGCTGTATTAAGTTTACGATTATTTATTTGTTAGTTTCGAATTAATTGTCATTAATGCGTGTTAATTACTCAACATTATTGCTTCTGATTATGAAAACAAGATACCACAGTGGATATGAAGCCTACAAAGCTACAAATATGGGAAGCTAGAAGTCGATCAGACACGTGCAATTTCGCAGGTATTTTGCATATGGAAATTTGCACATGGTATTCCGCAGATGGCGTTTCGCAGACTGACAGTAGGACACTGAAAGTAGTCGTGCTGAAAAAAACACAAAATCCTCGGAGCGTGTTTAAAGCGGGAAAAAGCAGGAGGATTATGGAATGGGACGGGAAGGGAATTAAAGTACATAGTTGATGTGGAAGAAAAGGATGCGTTATAATTTGATGAGCGGTGTGTTGGTATTACGAGCAATGACTGGGATCTCGTGGAACGAGCTTAAGAGGCGTCCAACAGTTATGCAGAGTATATTGTACGCAAACGGTGTTAACGTAACATGTTCGAGCAAAAGCCACGAAAAGAACGTGCAGCTTTAAGTAAGTAGTTTCCCCTACCACAGCGTCGCGTCACGCAAGCATTTCGAGGGACGAAACACAGGCCCTAACTGGCGTGGTTAAATGGATTGATCCGACAGCGCATCGCAGCCATTAGGACGAGCAAGGTGATTATGGCATATTAAGCGACCTACGTGAATTACGTCGCCCAATTATCCGAATGTCAATAAGGACCAGGTAGAGATTAAGGAAGTTTCGCCTGGGACGCGATCGACGTTTTCCCTCCCATCACGTTGCATTGTTCCGAATTACATACACAAACTCTTGTTAATTAAGTGCTCTCTGCCCTATGGTCCTATGCTCCGAAATTCGAGCGCCACCCTAAACTTCCCCTGTATTGCTAATACAGGATTATAAAGTATTTGGGGGATGAAAATTATGTTCCATAAGTTTAATCAACATTAGAACTACCATACGTGGCCATTCATTATTTTACCATTACAAAAATCACAATTGTTCAAATTTGGATTAATCTGCTCTTCTAATTTCTGTAAGATCAATGCGAGTTATTTCAATCCAGCATTTATTCGATTAATAAAATGTTCTGTTCATTTTACAAAATTAATGCTGAGAAATAGCAGAAGATTACGCTTCGGTGCATCATTAACTCGACTGCATTACTACCAAAATTTTAAACAGAGCTCCAGATTGATATTTAGAAGAGGTTAAACATTCGCTGTTTAAGAGATAGTTCATGTGAAAACGAATTACTAAGTTCAACAACGTAGAACACACTCTGAAAACTCGACCCTATGCATCGTACTCTACATACTGCACTCTTCACTTGGACCTGTCATTTACGACCGACGCTCGCATATCACTGCTCGTCCCATTTCTACCATCTTTCGTTTCTGTCGCTTCCGCCTACACTGTGCACGCAAAGAAATCGTCATCGAAAACCATTCATGCATACGACGCATCTACACGCATCGACTGAACACTCCAAGGGTGATGCACATCGGCTTTGATGTGCTCTTAGTATAATATGAAATTTAAAAAAATGATGTACATTTTTCTCTGCATCCGCCATCGTCGCCGCCGAAGGGAAATGGTCTTTGAAGTCAGGGCTGCGAAGCAATCATGTTTGCAAACGTTTGCAGAACATATATTTTGGAACTTTGATGCTGCAGGATAATTTCAGTTCACTACTAATGCACGAATACCGTGAAATTTTTCATTTCGCTCTGGCGAAAATATGATTGCGTAATATGATCGTATATCATAGCTGATAATTAGGGCAGGATCGTAATTACCAAAATAAATACAGCTTGCAAAATACCTTCAATCAATATGATACAAGTTATTAATGCGTTCTCGCTGACAATGAAGATTTCATAACGTACAAATAAAATTATTTACTTCGATTAATAGCTCTCGGAATATTTGAATATCTGGATACATTCCATCCACAATTTTAAAGGCCTTATTGACTCTTTCGCATTGGACGATGGCAGTCAGTAAAACATAAACACGCCATGAAATTAAGCAACGAGGAGAATTGAGTCAACCCCATTCGAAATGGAATAATCTTTTAAAAATAACGAGAGTATTTCAACGTGCAGGAAAAATGAACATCCTGTATAGCTACTTAATTTTTCAATATCAGCCTCTCTTCGTCTTTCTGGCAATCTTATGTTCTCCATCATTGTTTCTAAAGAATGCATGTGTTTAAACTGCAAAAAATAAATGTTTCCTAATTATGACGTAAAAGTTATCTTGCGTTTTATTGTCCATGCTAAATTGTCAATTACTTGTAACTAACTGAAAAACAATATAACGATTATGAAAGTAGACAGATACAGAAGGAAATAGGTATACACTAATTATTGAATAAGTTCTTGTAAGGTCTGAAAAATAATGCGATACTATTGATTCGATTTGAAGGAAGTTATTCCGTTTGAGTGGACGTTGACTCAATTTTGTTCGGTGCATATTTACTCGTCCGTATCGAGAGAGATTTCGACCGAAACGTTCCCAAGATTGCACGTTGAACTAGCCTCTTTCAGTTAACTCAGATCTCTCGTTTACAGCCCATTTTTCTCCAGCGTCATCGACTTCTTTCGCGACAGCTGAAACTCGTTAAACTCGCCGACCAAAAGTTTCGGACGCGGAATAGATCGTCGAAACTTTTCGAGGATCATCAGCAGGCTAAAGGTCAGTGTCCCGATGGCGTTTTCCATCGTTGACGACGCGAACGGGGGACGGCCGTTGCTAGCTGGAATCAAGTTTAATTGGAACAATTCGAAGTTTCACGGCACGAAGACAAAATCGCTCGCAACGAGAGGATCTGTCTCTAATCGTTTGCGACCGAGTGAAATTACCAGAGGACTGATGAACGATCGGGACAGCACGTTGTTCGATCTCCGCGTTGATATAACGAAGATAACATCCCGCCGGCTTCGGGATTGGCGTTCTCTATGCATTCGCGATGCAGCTCTGGATTTATACTGGCAAGCGCGTCGGAAAACAGATGCATAATCGAAACCCAATCGCCCGGAATAAGCTCGGTCTCCGGAAGACCCCTTTATAACATGATTTTCCTGTCGGCGTTCGGGAGGTTTTCGAAATGCAATTTCGAGTTAACCAATTGTCTTAATCTCGAACCAAGCACCGCTCAACATTTTCTAGACACAATTTCCCGAATTTCTACCGCAGTGGAATTTAACTCGGAAACGCTGAACAAGAATTAAATTGTCAACTGCTCAATTTTCTGAGCCAATGTGCATTCATTGTCGATGCAAACCGAGTCACTAGTTAACAAAACTGCACAAATCATTTCTCACTGGGCTGAGGTATAACGAATAAACGAGGTGGTATTTACGGATTCGTAAAATACGAGAAACAAATTATACGTCGTGTGAAAAATGTACACGAATTTTCTCATTCTAAAGTACCGTAGTACGTGCCCCGAAACAATTTTTCGTATATAAGAACACAACATACAGCGTGGTACACGCAACTTGCGCATCTTCTGTAAAAGAAAGTTGACCTTCAAATCTCCGGAACGGCTCCACCTATAAAAAAATAAATGCACTACATACTATGCCCCTGTAAACCACGCAACTTTTGTATTGAAAAATTTATTGCGCAATGCATATTTTGGAAATTGCAGGAGATGCACAAGTTGCGTGGATTACCTTGTATACCACTTCGGAATCGCGTCTTGAGTCGATTTAAGCCACAGAAAAGAATTCGCAGAAGTTGTCGACTGCACTTTCTTCAACGTTCGAAAAATATTTCAACCCTCTTAGTGACGACCAGGGAGAGCCGCGCGTATCTGAACGAAATATACTAAGCCAGTTCGATGAAATAGTTTGATCAGAAATTTTGTAAAACGTGATCATTGGAAAATTCACTAATGAATGAAACCGTTATTTATTAACACTAGAACTACCGAGCCCTAAACGTGATTAGTATATATTGTTTTATAACAACGACAACATTGAATTTATTTAAACTTTCTACGATTTTTATTACAATATGTACTTCAATGAAGAAGTTCGTGTCAAAATTTCTAACAAAACCATTTTTATGGTGTCAAGAATTGTAAAAGAACAAAGTTATTTTAACTGCTTTGATAGTTCTAGTGTTAAAAACATTTTCCGAAGTCTAGGTAACAACGATATATCGTTGTTGGGCACTAAAAGGGTTAAAGACTGTGATTATTATCTTCGATGGAACGTACTTTGAAGGCGAGAAAATAAATTGTGACGAATAAATAAGTAGTTGGCGTGTTATCTACAAACTCAGTATACTTTCTTAGATAACGTGCTTCTGTGTGGAGTGCAACAGGAAACACGGTACACACGGAAGAGCGAGGGTGGCTCTGTCGAGCAGACCCTGCGCTCAAGGACATTCAATTTGAAAGAACTCGAGTAGTTTGACTGTTATCGTAGGGAGACTCGGCGTAATTTAGGAGAAGGAACATCTTGCGAGCGCCGGTTAAATAAAATTGCCGGTCGGGCGGCGGATGTCCCGGCATCGGGAATAGGTTCGCAAGTTCTGAAAGGGGGGCTGCACGATAACGTTCTCCTTGCGACTTAGAGAGATCGCTCGGCTGTAAACTACAGATTCGAGGCGGGCTCCCGGGCGAGTTCTCCTCCGCCGGAGAGCACTGGAAACTGGAACAGAAGTGAACTGGATGGATCGACGCCGGGCTATAGACCACCGACACAGATGGTGTCTTCCTTTTTAATTCTTTCTCCGGGGCTCTGATCCGATCGCAAAGAGGGTGGCACGCAAGCGGGCCAAGTAGCCCTTCCGGAGGCTGCCATCGGAAGGTCCTAATTGCACGGATGGAATCTTTTTTAATTGCTCGTTCGCGAGCACGGTTACACAGTCGCAGGAGTATCATTATGAAATGTGGGACAGTTTTTAAGCAGTCGAAGCCACTCGAGCACGTTAATGAGATCACAGTCGGTTGAAGACTGAATAAGCAGTCGCCGGATGAAACCGCGATCGAATCCTCTCTTCAGCCTCGACACCCCCTACCCCCCACTTTCTTCGTCCACCCCTGCCCGATCTCCCTCGTCGTACCCGTGATTCCATTTCGGTGCACGGTAACGAAGAAAACGGAACTCCGGGAACCGCAGTTCGTTAAACGGGTGCGCTTGATCTCCTCCGGGGAATCCAGCTAACGAGACGATAGGCCGCAACTTCTTTTCTAATTACTCCTAAACTGTGGCCTCCTTATTCCTCCTGCCCCTCGCTAAGACCCTCCTCTTCCGTCAATCAGCGGGGCCGTGAATCATTGATGTCGGCGACAATGGACCGCACCGATCGTGAATTATTAGGTTAATCGGAGGAACTGCGAGTCGAGTAAGCAGTTTCGGGATACGCAAAACAATCAGTTTAGCGATCAACTCGATGATAACTCAACTGGAAGTGGTTCCGCCTCGAAATCGGAGGCGGAATTTCTATGTATTGCAGTTCAGCGAATATGTTCATGATTAGCTCTTCAAAGCTAGTGCTTCACTTGACCGACGTTTGGGATTCGCTCGGATGTTTTCGTCTAAACGAAATCTAGAGATACATGTTTCACTTCCTAAATATGAAACTGACTGCGAAATTTAAGCAAGACAGTTTAAGAGAAACATTTAACGAGGAACGCTTTACGAATTAGTTCACTTATTTTAGTGCACAAGTGTCGAAATCCGTGTGTTACTGTGCCTTTGCAAGATTCATTTACGAAGCACACAAGTAAATCACGGAATTTATAACATTAGATTTACGAAACAGTAAAAACAGAAATTTTATATTAGTTTATAAAAATAAGAATTAAAATATAATAACAGTTAAAAAATTAAAGTAACAAAGACATTTATTCGGATTTTTAACAAATGTTATTTTCATATTTGCCGCAAGTAACACATATAGTGAATAAATAAATCATAAATGTATCTTTACAATCTGAATAATTGTGAATTAAAAAATTAGTGACCCGCCATTTTCACGGGCTCCGTAAATCTAGCATTAATGAATATCTACCTGCATGGACACAGAATGACAAGAATAATAGGTAGTTGTGTAAATTAAAGGAGGTCTCGTCCAACGGATAGGAATGAAGGAGGACGAACCTCCGGAACGAACAAAGTTACGTGACCGTTCGTTAAGGACGATTTAGAAGTTCGACTAAAGTAGTGAGTTGGCCAGCGGTCATGCGTCCGCGAAATTTTTCGCAGACACGGCCGACTTGCCGACTCTTCTTTCGTCCTTCCTCGTTACCTGCGCGACCGCCAATTCGGTGCCACTGTCGTCGGTCGCAATTTAAAGCGTGTCGTCGGCCGTCGGTCTTCTTACCTCTGCCAAGTTTTACGTTACACGCCACGGGACGCGAACTCGCAATAAAAACTTTTTCCCTCGACGGACGACGCGATGTAATGCACCTCCCTTCAGGGTAATTACATTTCCCCTGGAATCGTTCTCCCTTTCGTATCTGTATAGCTTCTGTCTACGCGTTTCGATGATGAAGATCCGACTCGAAGGACCACAAACACGTATAGATGCTTGGTTGCTTCTATTTACACTTTATTGATGTAACACTGTACAATTATGGTGTTAGCGATTTGTATGCGTTCTTTGCGATTTCTGTCTACGTTAGATTATGTTCTACGCGACTTCTGGGTTCGTCTTATGCGATTTCGATGCGTTCGGTTTAAATTCGATAATGTTCTGTCATTGCCTCGTCGTATTCTATCTGTTGTCACCTCGGTTTTCTGTTGATTGGTAGTTTTTGGTGAAGGAAAAGAAGCGTTTTTGATTGGAGGTGGGTGTGTCTGAAGGAACTTGGAATGAGGAGTGGGAAACTGTTCGAAAGTTCTGGTTTGCACTGTCTTCGTTCGTCAACGGTGGAATTTATGAATAATTGTCCGTGAAACGTTTCGGTGGGTCTGTCGCACGTGTTGTCCGTTCGTTGGGTCGAAGTGAGGAGGTCGTAAAGTCATTTTGTTGTTCGGAGTCGTCCAGATACTTTTTTCCTATTGCCGATCTATCGCTTATGGCTAGGTACGTTCGCCCTTCGGTGTCACCGTCGCAACAGCTTCCTATCCACATTTTCTGAGCTTCCGCAATTAGGACAGCTCGAACTACCGAAGAATGATTTCCTCGAAATTACTGTGGGAAAATTAGTCAGACTTGTGGCCCGCTTTTTTCGAAGAGATATAGTGTATACAGAAGTACCATAAAATCGAAGCAATTTATGCGATGAGAGCAAAATTTAAGTATCCTGCTTACAAACCAAGAAACCAATCAGTTTGAGTCCATTAGCCTTAAAATTGAGATAAATAATGAGAATAATAATGCCTAATTAAATAAGACAACGTTAATATTAATATGTAATGATTTTATTTAATCTTTCGTATTTTCATTTCGTTTTATAGTTTTCCTTTATTTTGTTCAGTCACCGAAAAATCTTATGACAAAAATGTGTTTAAGGTGCGTAACTCATTTCTAAAGGAACGTAGATTCGCACTGATTGGCTTCTGAATCGCCGACATGCTTGCGACAGAGTTAATTGTCATCCAAATGGCTGCAAATTATAACAGTGAGAATTTCGAAAAAGATCATCTTCGTTATTATAAACGAGAATCCGATCCGACTTTGATCGTCGAGACTTATTGGATGCGTAGCCGAGATCGGGAAAAAATTGAGACAGGGATCTCCGGAGAAAAGGGCTTTTTAGATGCGTCAGAGACGGGAGGAAGTCGTGGCTGAGTTCCAAAGTGGAGGAGCAAATCAAGTTATCAACCACTCAAGAGGTAAGGGGCCATCAAAGAACCGTTTAATGCGATCCCACGTAAATCAAGGACGACCGCCCCTCTGCCGTCTCCGTGTTTCGTGGAACATCGAAATACTCTAAGGCCAGGAGTCTCTGCAAGGGAAGCCATTAATTGCGGCAAGACAGTGCGCTTGTCCTTGAACTAAAATGCCGTTAAAGACCACCCACATTGTCCCATCGATCAGTTACCCCAGAAAAACTCGAGGATTGTGTCACTTCAATTCGACGCTCCACTTCTAAAATATTGTTTAGCAATCCCTTCAATCTCATCAGGATGTTCTCCTTCGCGGTATTACGAGACAGGCTTAGACGATTTGAAATTACAATACATCTTGGCAAACCCGATCGTTAAACTTATCGAGCCCCGTGTATGAACACAGGATTTCGTTTCAACCAGCTTAGTCAATCACGATAAACTTCGCGCAGATTAATTCCATCTTGCTACTCGGGGGTCGATCCCCATTGTTCTCCGTCATGAGCGACTGGCATCGTCGAATTGCTTCACGAGCTCCAATGAATAACTGCGAGATCCGGAAATCTGGATTCGAAACCGTTTAAGCGTACAGAACGGAGAGCACTGCGGAGCTCGCTGCGATTCGCATCCATTTTCCTGTGGCACATACGTGTACTGCCTTGTTCATACGTATTAGATCACATGGGGTGGTGGAGTTAATCACTGTGGGGTGACGAATTGCTGCGCCTTTGCCTTGTTTTGATTTGATAAAGCAAACCTCAACGATTGCCACGAACTGGATCTTCGAAGATTTTGCACACAATGTTATAATATATCAACTCACAGTTTAATTAATAGCATCCTTCCCAAGATCTACGGAACACATTGGATTCTTCGATCACGTTTTTGGAATGTTTTATAATCGCTGGCAGTTTCCGGGAAATGTAAATTTCGCGACGCTTCCAACAGTTAGGAAATCGCTTATTGTGCATCGTGTTGTGACAAAACTGCATATTCCGGTGTCGGCTAGCGAGTGCAACGAGTCCATCGAGCTCGCTGTAAGAAAAGCACCCTGCGAGCCAGCGATTGTTTTACGCGAGAGGAAGTGGATCGAAGATAATGCTTTAACTTCTCGGCGGGATGGCATGCTAATTTTTTACCACCCTGAAGATCACCGCTTTAGTCGGGCGATCTGGTGACGGTGGTCGAAAGAAAATGTTTGGATGAATTCCAAGGGAGGCGGCCCGGCGTGGAAGAAGTTGAGGAAAGTTGATCGATGTACGAATACATCCAGCCGAAAACCTTCTGCCTGACGATCGAACATGCCGGGGTACACGTCCCAAAGTGCGGATAAAGATGGCCGTCCGGGTCCGTAAAATCCCCGAGGATCCATTCCGACAAACTCTAGCCCCCCGCCGGCTCTCAGCGACGCAGTATATCTGAAAACGGCTCCGTTCTCGTGGCAGATCATGCGCGTCCACGGTCATCCTTGTCGGGGAGCTCGTTAAACGGTCTCACTCGACGAGATACGACATGATGCGAATGTAAAGGCAGCCCGTGTCGTACCCGGGCTCTCTTTCCCGAATTTCCCGGTGTCTGTCCTTAAGCCACCTAATGCCCTGTAAAATATGGCTACACCGGACGCTACCAGCGCGAAATACGGGCTGATCCGAAAGAACGGGTTGAAGGATTTGCACGCTTACGGAAGTAGATAAAATACGACCATTGGCTGGATAATTGTTGTTTGATTGCGAACAAAGCTACGCTACTGCCAGCTACTCTGACCTACAGTCTGCGGTATTTTACGGCTCAGTCGATTTTTTATTTCGTACTTCAAACACGTCTGTAGCAATTCTGGAACTACTAGCCCTTTGCGCTCGAAGCTATTGTAAACAATAATTACATTTTGACTATTCTTTAAATATAAATCAATATAATAACGTAAAAAGTACTTTAACTCTTGGCACTCGAAGGCGCCGTAGCGGAGCTATCTCAAATTTATTTTTAAACTCAGGGGCTCCGTTACGGAGATAAAGGAAGATAAATTTTAAACGACTCTGATATGAAGTTATTGAGTACAAAGGGCTAGTGGACTAAGTGGTTGTCACTTGCAGTTGTTTACAGCAACTTGACGCTGCGCAGGCTAATAAATCTTTCTGCAATCACGATTGCCGCAATGCAGAAAATTCGTCTGGAACTCGCTGGTATAAAGATATTCTCAGAATCGGACACTGTTCTTATTGTACAGCCAGACAAGAAAGTATTCGACTGCCCTTTAAAATGGATAAGCTTCTTTAACATCGGGCCAAGCGATCTAAATTTTTTGGCGATGTTAGATAGTACACTGCACAATGTCAAAAATACTTTCTCTTAATTTTTCTATTACTTGAAATGACATGAAAAGCAATTGAAATAGCTCCCGGTTTTTAACTTTTTCATCTGTGCCTAGAATGAAAATTTAAAAAAGCATTTCGTTGATCTCGGTAACTTATACACATAATGAAAATGATAGAAATCGTTTGATGCAGAGACAAGCTACAGGCACTGAAAGATCGTCATTTCCATCAATTGCAATTTTTGACAACAATTTTTTAAACGTTTTGTGGTAAACTGGTTCTTCTATCATCAAAAAAATTCAAATTGCTTGGCCCAATTATAGAAAGGTTATTCCATTTTAAAAGGCAATCGAATACTTTTGTATCTCACTGTATCTTCAGTTTCTTAATTATTTGCTGTTTCTCATTAATTTTCAATCCTTCGTGTTCGAGCATTTTGATTGCAGAATCTTCGTCTATTTAGATTTTCATCTGTTTTCCTTCAAAAAGCCCGAATGTTTTGAAGTATCATTGAGCTTTAACTGCATTAGCCGGGCAGCATGCACAGTATGCAGTTGCGGAATCCTGGTATTAAAATGGCTTCAAAAAGATCTGCCACAAAGTACTCTAAATTCGCCACTGCACGTACTCCGTGTTATATTCGATGTATTAAAAATTAGCCTGCAAAGTGGTCGGCATTAACATTAAATAATAACCGAGCCGTCCATTAACGTTAGCTAATCAGCGGATAATGGCACAAAGTACGCGAACTTTTCCCGACAGCGCGCGGCAAAGCGTGAAAATATTTAGCCATTTTGCAACGTGGAAATTCAACCAGTGCTCATAACGCGCAATTAAACCGACCCACGGCCGCACCATCTTTGTTCTTCAGCAGACATTAATCATCGAGGGGCAAGAAACAATCCCCTAAAGCGAACTATTATTACCGTTGCCGTTTATCGAGACAATGGTCGCCATACATTACAGGAATTTAACGTCCGATTCGGGCGATATAAATCATTCGTCTCCGGCAGAAAAAAGACAGAATAAAAAGAAATCGAATGAGAACGATGGCTGCGAAACACTTTTAGCAGCGGGATGGGGAAGTTCGGTGGAAAGGAATGGCGAATCGAGTTCGGGGGAGCCTTCGCGCTGCTCTTATTTTCTCGTACGAAAATTGAAATAAAACTTTGCGACGAAGTTCGCTCGTTTGCGGCGTAAAGGGACCAAACGGGACGCTCGAATGGAAATTTATTTACGATTCACAAGCATAATGCTCAACGAGACGTCGACAGCATCGTTCCGCCTATAATTTCGAAACGATGCTCGCCCTCGAGCTAACCATCCGCTTTTAATCATATCAATAGCAATTACATTCGCGCAAGCAATCGGAGGAGAATGGTCAAAAATATATTTCTCCTGCGAGCATAATAATTACATTGGAACAAAACTCATAACTTCTAAATTAATTAATGTTCGACCTAAGTACGTTAACAATTTTTTAAATTTAAGTTGAAGATAATCGAACGTATATGTTAGGTCCACAATGGATGTGTAACTTCGAGAAAATAAAACTGAATACACGATAAAAAATTAAACCATTTCACAATCAAAATAACATGTATATAATACATTCAATTGAATCATCATATTTATGTTAAAACATGGCAATATAACAAGCAAAGGCTTGAGGAAGCAGGGGCAAGTAGATCGCTGTTCATATTAACGTGTTCCTTAGGTGTTGAGGATTATTTTTTTGTTTTCTTTTTCAATTGTTTACCTATGAATAAAGACTCTAGATTACGATTATGTTATAAAAAAGATATTGACTTTTGACTGTCTTCCATTGCTCGAGTCACTGTGCGCCGCGCATAATAGTAATTTTTAGCTACTGATAAAAGACATGATCTTATCACAGTTGTTTAAAGCAATCTGTATAAAAAATATTCTTTTCAGTTAAAGCTCGAATCAAAAGTTCTCCTCTCTCAAATACACGGAATTTATTAATTTTGTCACGTATCAATTAAAGTTACTTTTTTTTATATATTATTGTTAGTAATGACTAAAAAAATATATGATTTCTTAATAGGAAAGTATGATCTTTATAATATAAATAGAGTGAGTGAAAATATGGAACACAATGAACAGGACATCTCGAAGAAGGTGGGGAGTTCCATCAGGCGAAATATTCTACTCTCAAAAAGCTCAACTGTAAATGTTCATAGTAACTGAAATATTTATTCAATTTCATTAATTTCTTCATTTCTGTGGCCCATGGACCTTTGTAAAGCAATACAAATTGAATAATTATCACTATGGAAACGCTGACTTTCTCGTCAAACTTCACTGAATTTTTTAAACCGAACCACTGTGCGCCGTCGTGAACCACACTGCGCCGCCGCTCAATCGTTCTATGAAAGATTAACTTGACGTTAGTTCCGCGTCATAAAGCTGGCGTTCCTCTCGGGCTGAGTGGCCTTTTTACCCGGTCACCTCCTCAAAGATAAAGGGAACAGGTTTACGGACGTGGTGTCGCGAGCAGCTCATGCAATTAACGTCGAAACCAATCGAGGACGCTTTTTCAAATATATTTTCGCACAATAGTTCAAATAGCCCGCGATGCTTCGCGTCACGTTCTGCGTGTAAGCTATCATTCCGAATCGAGTATCCGTGGTTTCTACAATGCAAACACCTTATCAACTCGAAGTCCATTAATAGAGTTTTTCATGACGGTACCATATCGAAAGTACTCTCCTGAATACTAAACCCAGAAGAAATCGATAGACAATGTCAACTAAAGATGATTTCTTAATTTGCTAACGATCTCGCTGTTATTGAAGCATTCATCAAAAAGTCATTTTAAAATTTTTATTCATAAAATACTTCGTAAAGACGAACATTAACGTCCCGAAATATTAACGCAGCCAAAATATTCATCAACCGAAGAATAGATGCACCGACAGGTAGATCGGTGTTTGACACACGAAATTAACACACGTATTACAAAGGATCAATTCGCCAAAGTGCCATTCATGTAATCAATGTGTAGTATGGTCCATAGTCCAACAAGTAGATTAAGGACGATCTATGATCAGGTAAGTGGAATAGGAATGGCCTACAGGTAGAGAAGTGGAATACTAGTGGTCTATAACAATACAAGAGGGTTGCAGATCGCTGTTGATCGATAAAATGAAAAAGGGACAAGTTATAGTTGAATAATAGGGGTGTTCTATGGGCAGGCAAGTGACATAGGGGTGACCTATGGATTGACAGATAAAATGGAGGTAGTTTGTGAACACACAAGTAAATTCGACGGTGTATATATCAGTGAAATAGAACCGATTTAAAGTTGATATAATATGTAATTGATATATATTTGTCTGCAACATAGAATAGAATCTATTTACGTCGTCAAACAAGTGAAATAAGTGCGGTATGTAGTCAGACGAGTAGAATGAAAACGACCTACGCTGAAACAAGAGTGATAGACTTCTTTTGTAGACCTATAAATTACGTGGTGACTATTAATTTTACATGGAAAATTTTCAGTGTTGAATAACTTGGTCGTAACAATTAAGACAAGATACTATGATCAGAGGAATAGAAACAATATACAACATAAGCTAGCCAAGTAGACTGGAGACTGTTTTGCAAATAACTTTTCTTGTTATGTTTCTGTGATATTTGCATTAAAAATGTTACGAACAATTATCAATCCGCAATAAAAGGTACGATTGTGTAACCTGAAGAAAAGCTACATCAAATTCCAGCACACGTTGCGAACGTAGTATTTTAAGTGACGAAGTTCCCGAAGATTACAGTGCCTGCTGTGTCGGATATGAGACACGTCTGGCCACGCACGATTCTCTACTACTCCGAAGCGACTTGCAACACCTTCTCGCCTCGTTTTCAATTACTGTCTCAACAAAATTAGTAGAAGCTGCGATCCTATAACCAATCTCGAGTATTCAAAACCCAAGCACGTTCGGACTTCAATATTTTTCCACGAGGAAGCGCCCGAGCAAGACATTTTTCTTATTTTCCCGTTGATACTATATCCCAGCGTAGCAGAAAAGGCGATGAAGGCCATGTAGCAGGATAGTTGCCGATATTTTCTTTGCTCAGCCGTGAAGATGGGAGCCTGTACACGTGAGCGATGAAACCACCTCGAGCCGGGCTGCAATTTTGTACAGAGCTAGCCAGTGTATGAAAATACAGTTAGACTGTCACCACCGTCGCCATCCTAAATCCTATTGCCAGGTATGCCTTGCCGAACATGTGTCTTCCAGTTTTCACAGTCACCTGCGTTTCTACTCTTTTTGCAGATTTAATAATAGCCTTTCGTGTTTCTCTCTTTTAAAAGTTGGCCTTCCTAGAAGGCTTCTGAAGACTTCTGTCTTCAAACTTGCTTCCCAAGGTCTCACTCAGATTTTCTTCCGCTTGCGAATTCGATTGTGCACCACGAACGCAGATATTTCATTAAGCTGTCTATTTCTATCACCATCACCGCCAATGTACATAAATTAATGCAAACGCGAGCATTCTCTGCATTCAAGCGGTTTCCAACGCTCGACATACCAGACACAAACCGTGTGTGTAACACGCAAACCAACGTGTTCAACATCAAATGTCAAATATGTGTTACCAGAAGAGTGCCGAAATTAATTAACACCTTAAATCGGATAATTAGCGCGACATTATTCATTTATTAACACAGTGCCATATCGGTATTTTGAACTAGTTTGTGAAATTCATGACGAAGTTATCGAGCTTATATATTTACTGCAGTCTTGTGTCATTAAAAATATTTTTTCATAGGGAAGAAAATTAGTTGGAAAAATGATTCCCACACAATCCGAATCAGCGTAAGAAATGCTACAAAAATGTTTTCTCAATGTTATCTGGAGCATTACTGGAAGCTGATTTTTGCCTGAATGCGGTCCCTTGATCCGTTAACGAGCATTTCGGCTGTCGCAAATAGGATACCAAACCTATAAAGCATTCCATAACAACGCTATTCGAAGGGGAGTAGCGCGGTGTGGCCGACTGTCGTGAGTGGCAGCATGAAAGCTGGTATTGCCATGAGCGAGAAGCGGCGTTCGTCGCCGAGGCAACTGCGGAGACCGATAGTCGCCGGAAAGTGGCACAATTAGAGGACAGATGAGCCTCGCGAGATGCTGCGGCGAAGCTGGCGTGCACTAATATCGCGGGTTCGCGTGCAAACGCTTGCGCATACCTTGGATTTCGCGGCGGAGTGGGCTTCCCCGTGACGGAAGCTATTCGTTCCTCACGTAAGCAGAGGAACTTCGCGGCAGACATCGACAAGGACGAGAGCGTGAACTTGGCGTGGGGGGAAGGGGGCGGGGATGGATATTAACTATTCTCGGTGAAATTTCTGACTTTGCAGTTCCGCGAGACGTTCGTTGCGCTCGAAGGCGCTCGGGATATCTCGCGCGCTGACAATCTCATTGTTTGTTCCGCGAAGATGCGCCGCGGTCTGCGAGTCCTATTGCGTGGGCGGTGGGAATTCACGGGAATATTTGCAAATAAACCTCGGGCTCGGAGACTCGACGGAGACGAAATCACGGGATTGGTCGCGTAGAATTCTTAATTCCCGCGCGATCACGGGTGTCTGTCCGCACAATCAGAAGATAATGAAGCGTAAAAATAGGAGAGCAAGCTCGCAAAAAAGCCGTGATCGACCATCGTACCGCGACTGGTATACCGGCATTTCCATGCGGAAAAAGGACAGCGGCCGGGATGGAGAGCGACGCCGTCATCTCCACTGCTTTCCAGTTTCCTCTTCCTCGGAGGAAATGGTCGAAACGGAGGCCTTTATTCTTCCTTCTCTCTCCCCGACCTTCCGCCAAGCCTGGTCTTTCTCTCTTTTACCGCTTTTTCCACTCTGCACCTCGAGGAACGCGGTTTTACTAAACGAGGACTCGAAGCATCTCGGAGGCCCCGCTATTCAAATGCCGCTCGCGGAACCAAGAGAAGGTTCGCGGCCGACGTGCAACGACAGCCACGGATCGAATCCGGAAATCTCGCAGCTGCTCACGCCGGTGGCCATTCCGCAGCTGATAGCGTCACGGACTCCTGCAATCGTCGGAGATGAGCCCGCGCAAAGTGTCGCATCATGTCACAAAGAATTTATTTTAACGCTGTTGCGACACCAGGCATGTACCTGCGCGACGATTGCTGGATCCTCGAGCTGGGTCAAGCGTGGATCAAACTGCCATGAAGGAATCGCTGTGCCGTAACCATTTTCTATTATACAAGAGTGTTCTTAATCACTCGCATTATAACGGCGACTTAGATTCGTGATAAAAATCTCATAGACTATATACCAAATACGAATGTTATTTATTTCTCCTAAATAGAATTTTTGATTCTCCTTCTTCTTGGCTTACCGTCGCATCGGCTTCTTGGTCATTAGCAAGACATATGGTGCTGTTTTATGTTCTCTGTGTGGTTGTTGTATATTTTGTTCCGTAAATCAGTGTAGGTTGGTGTTTTCCAAGAATTTGATTGTGTTTTCGATGTGATTTTTTTATATTAAAGCTGTATCTGGTTTAATGTTGTGCCTTCAGTGTCTTAATAGGATGTGATTTGTTGTTAGTGGCTTGTTTATAGCACTAACAATATATATAGGTGTATAATGGAGACATTGTGGTCTTCTCTTTGTTGCTCATGGTGTGTCTGAAAATTCTTCTGATAACAATATCTTAGAATAAAATTAAATTTAGGCATTAATTATCTCTATTAAAGAATTATTAATGCTAAATCAACTGAGCTTTGACATCAACCAACGCGTGCTGTGCTGTGAAGAGCTGAACGCAAAGATCGGGACATCCGAGGCAGAACCGTGAGCGAGCAAAGTTATACGTTGTCAAAGTCGTAGTGATTACTGTTGTCGCAGTTGTTGTTGCTATCGTCGCTATTGTCGTTAGTCGTGAGAACGTTTTTATTATGGTTAAACTGTTATTATTATTGTAATTTAACTTGTGTGTGTTGTTCCATTTGTCCACAGAGCCTCATAGAATTTTATAAAATAATACCTGCTATACGATATCACTGTTTTGTTTTAACTTTCGTAAAAATAACATTGGTAATAATAATGTTGCGAGAATTTCTGCTAAACTGATTGTACTGTATTGTTTTGGGCAGAATGGGACTTCAGTTGGTTCGGTCTATCGACGTAAAAATTTTCCATTAAGTAGCTGAAACATATTCAATTGAAATCAGCTTTTTGATGGTAACAACAGAAGTTATTTGCAAGCTTAAACAACATACATTGTTTATATAAAATTAAATATGCATTGTACGGTGAAACCTGTATTCAAAAATGAGAAATATTGGAAAATCCTGTAGCGTTGCAGCTGGAAGTGGCGTATAAAAGTCGGCTTGCGGAAGTATTTCCATAATAACTGTGACCATATAGAGTTAAATGAACAAATAGATTTCTTAATAACATAAAACAGCATAAATGAACTCAATTCTGATATTGATAAAACCTTAGTATAAAGCGTAATACAGCTCAATGAACGCAAAAATTTTACTTTCCAATTCGACGTGTTCTCGCTGAATGATCATTCTTAACAAGTACTCGTCATTTGAATAAAATATTCTTCCAAAAGGAATTCATTCGGATATTATCTTAGTGGATTCTCTAGATTCCAGTCTGTGAACAGAAATGACGTAATACACATGGACGGAGAATTAGATCGCGTGAAGCGAATAATAAAATTCATAGAATCGGTTACTATTGAAGTGCTATCTTACTAGACCGATCTCCAAATACAGTTTCCTAAAAAACGCATTTCGTTGTCCCTGAATTTCAACGGACTTCCACAGAATTCCTTCGATCCGACGAAGTCATGAATTTCGGATCAACTGTGAGATCTTCCGAGGAAGCCCCGTCAAAATATTTTTGCGCATTCGCTTGATTCGCGTAGAAAAGGGTCTGTGACACGCGTGGATCGACGCCAGGTGATCGCCAAAATTTCATTCATGCCGCAACATAAATACAGGCGCGGGCGTGCGTACACGTCGGAAATAATAGCGGGCGCGGTGCATTCCGATCCGTGCACTAGAGAAGCTGCAGGCCAACGAAGAGCAGCATGGTCAGAATTTATCGCGACTCATCTAAACAATTCGCCGCGGGCCAGCCCATCGACAAGAATCTTCATTTCCACGCGATAGAAGCGTCCCGGTGGGTGTTGGCGCGGTTTTAATTGGCTTCGAAATAGACGGTCTATTTCTCGCGCGTCGTTTAATCGCCGTGCTGCCGAATCGAACGACCAAGAACAAACACGCGTGCCCGATGCCGATGATATAATTTCCAGTCAATATTTTCGTTGCTATCGCGGCCGAGGCTACGCCGTATAAACCCCGCCACCCGGCCCTACGAACCGCGATAGAAACGGAATATTTTACCTGCAAATACTGGGATATTTACGAGCCGGTCATGAACAGCGCAGAACACCGGACTCCGGGCCGTACTTTCATTTCACCGAATCAACCGACTGCGGCTCTGTTTATACTGCGGCAATATTCCATCGCAGACAGCCTCGGGAGGCCTTGAAAAGTGTGCAACTCAAATGTACAAGCGGCGTCCATTAAGCCGAACTTAGCTGCTCGTCGTTGAAAAAGACGTAAGTGGAAAGAAAGTGCTCGTGTCGAGTGCGCACGATTGTGTCCGTGATTCTCGTGCAGACATGTGTACCGCGATTGCCCCGAGTACTACTAGCTTTCCTCGTAGCTTCTGTGTTATAATAACACGTTGTAGATTTTCTATATTATTGAGAGAAGTAAATAAATCTGTGCAGACTGTAGAGGACTTGAACAGTGTCTTTCTAATATGTGCAACTTATCAAATTGACTAAAAGAGGAAACACATTTTTGTCAAACTCAAGTTTCTTATAATTATCCTAATCGCCGAGCTTACAGAATTAATTCAAATTCAAGTCATTTAATCCAAAAAATTCAAATGATCTTAGTCCAGTTTTAAGAAGAAAAAAGGAACTTGGTATGCATCTAGATCGTCGATTAACCTGGAAAGCGCACATTTGGACTAAACGCAACCAAGTAACTCTGAGGTTTAGGAAAATGTATTCGCTCATGGGCAAACAGTCTTAACTCGCTCTAGGCAACAAGGTACTGTTGTAGTAATGCTCGTTAAAACCCTTGGGGAGGAATGGAATCCAGCTTTGAGGAGTTGCATTTAATTCTAACATTCAAATAATTGCGAGATCCCGATCCGAGACGTTATGAAACATTGTTATCGCTCCCTGGTATATACCCAACGATCAAATTAGAAACGAGCTAAAATATATCAACAGTGGCAGTAGAAATGCTACTATTCTACAGCATATACAAAGGCATCTATCTAACCGTCCCAACAAGCAGGCAGAAAATCCACTTCAAGGTATCTGCAGCTCTTCGAGTATAAAACATTTAGTCAGACATCATGCAACTTTGAACCTGTAAATATAAACACTCTTGTGTACAGGTACTTTCTATAGAAAGTACTAGCCATAGGGCTAGTACCTATTTTATACTACACTACAGAAACTAAGTAACACAATGTAAGTAACTAATCGCACAATGATTTTAATTTTACTAAATGCCATTAGACATTTGGTTGGAAAGAAATAAAAGGTTTGGAAAAGATTTACAAGATGGAGCCAAGTCGACTTAAAGGCAAATTTTGCAGATGATTATATTGAATTAATTAAATGCAAATATTTTCCAGAGTTTTTCCACGTTAAAAAATCTGAAGAATTACTGCAACGGAGGTCTTGTACAAGATGAGTACGTCCTTGAGCAGACAATTAGCATACCCTTGAATATCTCCACCGGTTGTAAAAGAGCAGGTAGATACGATCATTTCGAGTGCACGGCAGCAACGATAACCATTAAGAGCGGAGGGCGGTTAACGCGGGCGAATGTGCTTTCAGATGCTACAGTTATCGGATTAAGGGCCACTGGCACTTTTTGAGAATCATTTCGGTCGAAGTAATACCAAATCGTTGCGGTGTTGCCCGTGCCGATTGCACGATTCTATTGCAAAGCGCAACAGTCATTGGAGCGTTAGGAATGCTGCAACTATTCCGGCATTTCTATGTATCCGAATTCGGCCGGGCAATCCGTTTCCGGTCTGCAAATAATTATACGTAAGGCCGGTGCGGCGCGGCGCGTCGAGAACTGTAGCTAATGGCCTGGAAACATCGATCGTAATTCCGGATCGAAAAATTCGCGATTGCTCGCGGGACGTCAGGAAGATCAAGTGAATCCTAACGATCGGTTGGCGCTGAATAATTCGCTGGATAATCTTCGCACGTGCGGAGAAAGTGAGGACCCGTTTGCATCCCAAGAGGCTCATTACAGATTGCATCGCGTATCGCCGAGATTTACGCGCACCGCGGCGCCGCGCCGAAGCCATGATTTTTGCAAATCGCCTGTTCATGTTCCGCCGTGGTTATGCGACAGATAAGGGGACGTCGATTCCAAATTGTCGAACGGGAAACGCCGGATCCGACCGCGCGATCGTGCGCACCGCGCGTCGGCTCGCGTTTTGCTTTATCGCGGCTCGAATGCTACGTTCGACGAAACATATTGGTATGCGTCTCACTTTCCTTCGGTCTTACCACCGGAACATTAATCTTCCTCCGCTCGACTACGTGTTACCATTTTTGTGTGTATTTATCATTGTGCTGCGATTCTGCTCGCACGTTGCGCAACCGCGTTTGCAACGAAAATTCGCTCCGAGAAATTGATGTGCGGTTGTGCATAAGCTTGCATATTCTAGCTGAACCATCATGCATCGCGACAAGGGAGACTTTTTGTAGCGATATCAATGGTGATAATTGATTACGAATTATACTTGTCCGCTTGAGAAAGAAACTTCATTCTCGTATGATGTTACTAGTCCGACATAATTGCGAATGTGTTTTATTTTCATTGTGATTGAAGGGTCGTTGTAATGCCGTTATAATGCCGCGTCGTGTAGTGAAAAGAAAACTTCCAACAGATTATTCGTTCGTTGTTTTGTCAGCTGCCAACATAATCATGATACGCAACACATCTTTTTCGATTAGGTCCGTTCATAATCTTCCGCAACGGTGACGATGAGCCTCTTCAGTCATGAAAATGTTGCGTGGACCCGGGACAATGACGATGAAAATGATAAACAAGCTTTTGAAAAATTTATCACAGTCTGAATAGACATCGTTCAAAAGAGATCATTATACAAATTATTCTAATAGATAAACCCTCTGAGGGTCGGCCATTTTCCAAACTGCACTATTGACGACGTTTATAACCATTCAGAGCTTTACTCGACAATTTTCCCAAACATATTTTTGAATATATTTCTTGCAGACTTGTCAGCCTTTCTGTTATTCCAAATGTGACAACAATTTGTTTCATTGGATTGCCGAAAATTGAATAATTAAGCGAAGAATTTTAATAATCTGGATCAAAATTGACGCAGCCACAGCCTTTCGAAGGGTTACATAACAAAGACTGAAATAATGAATTAATAAATGCTAATGATTCCTTACGATAAGAGTAAGGTAAAACTACCCTTAATATTTATCCGATTTTTCGAAAGGGGAAACTATAATTTGATTGTCAGGAACCAGGTGGCCAGTCATTGAGGATGGCGATGAATTTCAAGTCCTTTTTGTCGAACAACAAGCCACAATGCGCATCAATACTGCACCGCTACTTGAACAGTCGGTGTCCCGAAGTTCACATAAATAATCGAATCACTCTTTTTTCCTACTTCCGGAGACACTGCATGCGGAAACATGCAACGCGACTAGCATGCCGAACCGCGTACTTCGGGCAGAACAAACCAAGAAAAAAATGTGTGTGACGAGTAGGACGTATAACCTGGCCGAGAGCCAGGGCGAGTTTCGAGGCTAACGACATTAGAATATTTGTCGTGTAACCCGACCTATCGGGAGCAGATTCTTGCAGAGGGATTCGAACAATGTGTTTCCTGCGTGCGCCGCTCTTGTTCCAGAACCGAAGCGCTCGGAATGCTAATCGTCCCAACTTTTAATGTATCGTCTAGCACGAGCCGGATTAGTGGAAAACTTTTCGTTCTACCTTGAAATATTTTTCCGACCATTTCAGTAGTCATACATATCCGGGTCTCCTAGATCGAAACCAACAAACTTTTTTAACATATTCGTAAGATCGTTCCGAATAAAAAATGTTGTATACATATCTTCGTTACTTTTGCGGGATGTGTCAGGACAACTTTCTTTAGTTTAAAACTAATCTTTTTTTCTCAAGGTCATTCTTTTGAAGTATTGTAGGTCCTGTTTTTGCCACATTATCCCCTATTCTTTATAACGCAGCACTGCGATGACATTAAGATACGTTAAGACGAATTCAACGACCTCTAACACTATGATCTTTAAATGTCTTTTTCATAAAAGGGTTAATGTGAAACTCTCGCCTCTTATTGGTTATTGTTTTTCATTGATATCTCGTGAACAAAGCTGCGCAGTGTATTTACGCTAAGGAAAAAGGTACTTCAAATCACCTCAGGAATCCCTCATTTCCCGATTGCGAATGATTTTTGGGACACCCTGTATAACATTATTTGATCAGAATGACCTCCCGAACACGTTGGCAAAGTTTTTCTGTTTTTATCTGGGACTGCCTGTATACAATTATTTTTAATCTTTGTAACATTCAGTACCGGTACTGTCTGCATTCACGTATCCAGTTTGTCACGTTGTATTTCTGCGCGAATATCAGCAGTTTTTCTCGGATCTGCAACAGACAAGCGATGAATGTCCCCCCTGTCTTTCTTTATACAAGGTTTTTCTTTTGGCTGACCACTTGTGACACATTTTCCGAGTGCTCCAGTCGATGAACTTGTTCTTTTATCGAAAAAACTTGGCGCGACCAAATTTCGAGAAGACGATCCTTTTTTCTTTCAGAATTTCTGGCAAACTTTCACATCGCGCCAGTCCAAAATATTGTAGATTTAAGGGAGAATGTTATACGTCGTAGACAATTTCAAACGAAAAAATGGTAACGAATTGGAACGCAAATGGTTGACAGTCGAAAAGTCACTCAATCTTGCGCCTTCTTTAGCACTAAATTTTCACAAGCCGCAACGAGCACAATGCAAACAGTGCTAATCGTTCAGGGACAAAAATTGCAAAATTTATTACATTATTTAATCAGGTTATTACGTACTACACTTTTGTTCATTGTTGCTTGCGTTCCAGAAATTAAAAATTCCAGAATTTAAAAAAGAATCGAAGAAAAATAACATTTTTCATTTATCTCTGCTTTCGAGAAAAATTAGGTTCCAGAAATAATATTGATGAATAGGGTACCAAGTGGCGCGTCTGATCATTACATACCAATTCTACTTCTCGTCATATTGCGAGCCACGCGAACTTGACGCATCTTCCAACTCAGTTTTCTCGAGAACGAAGTCTTAAATAAAAAATACAATCCCTTTTTCGACTTATTTTTATATGCAGGAACACCCCCTTGTCGGTTGTACCACAATTTTCCGAACACCCTATATAGTTGATTTTTATATATATTGAAATCAACAACGAAAAAGTCAATGTCACTAATATTAGTCGTAGCCAAATTGAAAATCCTATTAAAATTATTACGTTTTTCTATCGGTTTTCCAAATCCATTTAACTTTATCTAAGTGTCCTGATACTTTCGTAAGAGAATGAGCATGAAGAAATCGACAATCAATCGCCGTCCTCGAAATAAGCCAGCTCGCTGAAATTACAAGCGATTTATTCAGAGCCTTCTGTGCCGGGTTGAAAAATTCCGAGCAACGGCTGGCAGGAATATAGAAATTGTTACGGGTGTTACCGATCTGTCCCTAACGCCGCGTTTCATCTCTCGTTTCAGCTGACAAAGGTATGCTGCTGAAGCTCGACTTTCGGGACGAGTTCAAGCTCGAAGAGAGCGCCGACTGCCGTTACGATTTCCTGGAGGTACGTGACGGCCAGCATGGCTACTCCAATCTCCTCGGGAACTTCTGCGGCACGAATTTCCCCCCTGAGATCACGTCGAAGACGAGATACCTCTGGCTGCGATTCCACAGCGACGATAGCATCGAGGGCAAGGGATTCAAGGCCGTCTGGAGCATGATACCCAGGCCAACCTACCGTAAGTCCGCGAGCGCCACGGTCTTCTTACCGTCCGTCACGTCGCCTCGGGCATGCCGTACGAGATTTTCGGAGCCCCGAAAGATCATGCACGACATCTCGCAACACCCAGCCCCAAAACACTCGGAAGCTATTCGCACGGTACCGCGGAACCGATGATCAACGTCAATCTCACACCGCCGCGCCGCGAGAATGTCAAATGAGATCGCACGCCGGATGCCCGGGTCAGAGGAAGCTAATATTTGTTCACGCATTCCGGGAACGAAAGATAGCATGCGCACGCGATGATTAGATTCTCGGTGACACGGTCTGAATGTTCCGGGCGCCACAAATTCTAGGGGAGACTGGAATTGAAAGTGTAACAGAGTGGGTAAGCAACATTGTAAATATTTTGAAATCGAATACAGCTATCATTGTATGTTTTTTGTATACGGTTACCCCTCTTGTAACGCGACACTTTGGGAACATATCAGGGTGTGAAAATTCCGACGGTCTTTTTACAACGCGCTATTACTATACACGATTATTTTTTCT